>PVIW01000208.1:428495-685122 GCA_004026585.1 Noctilio leporinus
AAAAAAAAAAAAAAAAAAAAAAAAAAACCAATCAGAAAAACAAGAAGAAACAAGAATAAAAAAGAGGGAGAGAGAGAATACTTAAGCAGCCTCTGGGATAACTTCAGTAAGTCCAACATTTGCATCATAGGAGTACCAGAGAAAAGAAAGAGCAAGAAATTGGAAACCTATTTGAAAAAAATAATGAAAGAAAACTCCCCTAATTTGGTGAAGGAAATAGACATGCAAGTTCAGGAAGCACAGAGAGTCTCAGACAAGATGGGTACAAAGAGGCCTACTCCAACACACATCAGAATTAAAATGCCAAAGGTTAAAAATAGAGAGAATCTTAGCCTGGCTGGTGGCTCAGTGGATAGGCACTGGCCTGCACTGTTTGATTCTAATGTCACTGGTTTGATTCCCAGCCAGGGCACATAACCAGGTTGCAAACCAGGTCTCCAGCCAGGTCCATACCTGGAGGCAGGCAAAAGACAACCATGCATTGATGTTTCTCCCCCTTTCTTCCTCCCTCCCTGCCCTTCTCTCTAAAAATAATTAATAAAATCTTTTTAAAAAGGGGGGGGGGATGGATGTAATACAACCATAATAAAATTTAAAAAAGAGAGAGAGAGAGAGAGGATCTTAAAAGCAGCAAAAGAAGTTAGTGACCTACAGGGAGTTCTAAGACTGTCAGCTGATTTCTCAAAAGAAACTTTGCCAGAATTGGCAAGAAATATTCAAAATCATGAAAACCAGGGACCTATAGCCAAGATTGCTCTACCCAGTGAAGCTATTATGAAGAATTAAAGGGCAGATTAAGAGCTTTCCAGATAAGAAAAAACTAAAGGAGTTCATCAACACTAAACCATTATCATACAGAATGCTAAAGGGATTTATTTTTGAAAAAGAAGAAAATCAAAACTATGAACAATAAAATGGAAAAAATACAAATTTATCAACAATCGAATCTTTTTTTAAAACGTAAGCAAACAAGAACAGAGAGAGAATCATGAATACAGAGGATGTTTTGATGGTTCCCAGATGGGACAGGGGTGAGGGTGAATGGATGAAGAGATAAGGGGATTAAGATGTCACACGGGTAGTTATAGATATAAAGTACAGTTTAAGAAATGGAGCAGCCAAAGAACTTACACACATGACCCATGGACCTGAACAATGGTGTGGGGATGGCCTGAGGTAGTGGGGGTTGCTACATGGAGGGAGCAAAGGCAGTTCAATCAGGACAACTGTAATAGCATAATCAATAAAATATAATTTTTAAAAAATGAAAAGAACACTCTTGCTAGCCTTAAGGCCTTAAGTGGATAGCATTGCCCTCAGGCTCTCGTGCCACAAGTAGACATTGAAGGAATCTTGCACAAAGCAAGCTTGGCAGAGTGCTGCGTTCCTAGTAAGACAGTCATGGTTCCATTAGACTAAGCCTTCTGTTTTTAGAGGAAAAAGAGTTCAAGTGGAAAACAGAAAACACAAGGACCAAGAGAAATAGTTAAGAGACCCTGTTGAAGTATCTTGAGTCAGATCCTTCCAGCACAGAGCTGTGGTGAGCACAAAGCTTCTCTCAATGTGTCCCTGCCTAAACACAATTCAAGCGCAGTGCTTCGTAAATGTGTACTAATACACTCAATAACTATTTATCAGGCCTTCTGTAGGATAGGCAAGGCAAGAGAACCAAACATGAATCCTATGGGGCACTCTCCTAAAGGCATTTATCTGGTGAATGCCTGATGGCTTAAGTAGAAAGTGTTATGTACCAGCTCTAGCTTATCAAATTCCATAGCACTGTACCTGTCCTACTCTTAGGCAGCAGCAATTCCTCTGGAGCTTGCAGCTTACCTTTCTTGCCAGAGATAGCTAACGGCAAGCAATTGGAAAGGGTCCATGGCTGGTCCATTCACAGTACCTTGTGCCTTCACAGCACCCAACAGAGTGCCAAGCCCACAGTATGTTCTCCCATTCATATTCTATCTACCTATCTATCTACATAATGTCATACCTATCAATACCTTTCTTTGAAGAATGCAAAGCTGACCATAGTTGTCTCTATCATTCTTGCAGTAATTGAGATAAGCAATGCATTCATTTGGAATGTCTGGACCCCTGTCCTTTGCCACTTACAAAATATGTAGGTCTCCAGTGGATGAGAGCTACCGTATTTCCTGCCTTGTCAACCCTCACCACTTTCTCCTTCCTTCCAATTATTACCTTCTCCTGGCTACCTACAAATCATTGGCTATTTGTTCTTGGTGTGTGTCTACAGACAAAAGCTAAAAGAGCCAGTATAACACAGCCTCCACCACACTGACTTTGCAATGAAACCGGCCACAAAACAGGAAAGCATTGCTCCAGGTCATTTAGCCAGGGATATGGTCAGAAAAAAGACCCAAGTTCTTAAGTTTTTGCCTTCCATGTATTCTCTTCCCAAGAAAATTATATCCCAATTTGGAAGAGATGCTTGATTCAAAGAGCTAACCTTGAGAACATGGAAATAGGCTTCTATCTTTATTGACTTTGAATTTTAAAGCAGAGTTGGAGCAGAGTTGAATTGGAGCCGAGTTGTTCTATTATACATTGTAAAGGTATATGCACACAAACGCTTCTTTGTGCACATGTGTATCCATCAGTAACATTACATCCTAAGATATACAGTATGTGTGTATGTAGAGGGTGGCAAAAGTAAGTTTATGGTTGTTTGTATGGAATATAACAATAATAACTAACAATACAAGAACAGACTATGTTTTGCATACTCACAACTGTAAACCTACTTTTCTCCCACCCTGTATTTAGCATTAGTGTATATAACTATATAACACATAGCATTATTGCAAACACACCCACGCATCTGTGCAACCTGGGCAGCTATTAGGGTTGTGCTCCATGGGAAACAATTCAACCTAATGAAACATGAGTCTCAAAGCATCTGGTTGAAGAAGAGTCAATTTGTATTAAAGAGCGGTGGCACTGAGTGTTGCTTAGAGAGCTACTACTTAGAGTGCTTCTGCCCTCTTCCTTTCATCTGTCCCTAAATTGACACCCCCTGACCCCTCCCATCCCCACCAAAAGATATCAGAGGGAGAATGCTGAGAAAGAAGGAAAGTCTGCAGCAGCTGCAGCAGAAGGCTATACTCATGCAGGGAAGGGAGCAGCCACTATGGGAGAGGGCTATAGCCATCATGGATGCACAAAGGTGCACAAAGGAATGGAAATGGGATTTGTTCTATGCAAACTGGTTAAGGGCTGAACCAAAGAAAGCATCTGCTTGTCCCTGGCCCTTTCAGCCAGATCAACCCTTATCCCTAAATATAGGCCTCAGCTGTTGGTATTTGAGAAAGTCCCTTTTTCATTCAAGTTTGGAACCAATTGAAAGAAAGTCACTGGAGTCAGGCAGATGGAGATAAAAATCCTGCTTTTGTTTGCAATGGACAGAATGTTTGTGTGCCCCCCAAATCCAGATGTTGAAACACAAATCCCAACGTGGTGGTATTTGGAGTTGGGGCTTGCAAGAGGTAATTAAGCCATGAGGGTGGAGCCCTCATGATAGGATTAGTGCCCTTGTAAGAAGAGACATAAAAGAACTTGCTTCTCCTTCCTGTTTCTCTGCTGTGTGAGGACACAGGGAGAAGACAGCCAATCCCAGTTCAAAAAGAGGGTCCTCATCAGAATCCAAACATGCTGAACCTTAATTTCAGTTTTTCTAACCTCTACACTGGTGAGAAACAAGTGTAAGTAACCCAGTCTATGGCATTTTAATTATAGCAGCCCAAACTGACTATGACATTACTCACAGTGGAAAGCTGTGACTCAGATGTGCAGCAATAACGATGAGCTTTCTAATACAGAATCTCAGAATTAGACTTCCATCCAGTCCCAGGCAGCACTGAATGATTACCCCAACAGAGGTAAAGCCTGTCCTATATGAAGGATGACAGAATAGGTCAGAACATAGGCTCTCTGCTAGCATGTCAGTAACCCAAAGAGGGAGAAACTGAGTCATGTATCTCAATGCCTTCTCTCAAACTCACCCTTCTATTATATCATCTATCCTCTCCCAGGATGGGTAAATAAATGGGTATGGAAAGGCCAAGAATGTTACTGTAATAGAAAACTCTTCCACATGGAAGGAATATCATGAGTGGGGAATAAGTATCCCTCCAAGACATAAACTGTATGGCAGGACACAGTGGAGGTCCTCAAGAATGGCTGAGAAAGTGGTGCTCTTCTTCTTTCCCAGTCTGCTTCTTTCCTAACTTTCATTTTCTTTTTGCCTTTATTATTTATTTATTCAATAACAGTTTACATTCAATATTATTTTGTTTTGGCTTCAGGTGTATACCATATAGTGGTTAGATAATCATATACTTTGAAAAGCATTCCTGCTGCTATTTCCAGTACCCAACTAGAACCATATATAGTTACTATAATATTATTAACTATCTTTCCCAAGCTGTACTAACTTTTTAGAACTCACTCTGTGTGCAGCCTCTTGAGTTGCCCTTCTACATTTTGGGTCATGAAGCTCTTACATAAGGAAAAGAAATCACAATTAAACCCAGGTTTGTTTGTTTGTTTTAATTTCAATGACTTGGTTGAAGTGGCACTTTTCACGTGAAGGGAATTGATGAGGAGAAGGTCAGATCAGTGTGATGATTAAGGCTGCCTCAGATTGCTAACCTCTTACCATCTCCCCCAAAAGGATACAGAACACAAGTAAAAGTATTCTAAAGTCATGTTGCCATCTCATATTACTCTCCAGAGCCTGGAGGGGACCAAATAAGCCAACTCTCAAGCACACTTTTGGATTCTGAAAACTCAATAGTTCCCAGCAATATGCACTCATGCATTCATTCAACAAACATTTTCAATAAGAACTTAAAATGTAGGTAGGACACAGGCACAATTCTAGCCCTACTAAGATTTGAATCAATCCATTAGTCAAACATTTATGAACATCTAATATGTACATCATTGGACCAGACTGTTAGAAAACACTTTAGACTTTTGCTCTCAAACCTTCTGAATGGAGTGGTGGAAAGGGCTGACACCAAAAAGGTTTCCTTTGAGGAGAGATTTCTTCAGATGTCCTGGGAGTGGCAGAGGGTTTAGAAAAACAAAACAAATGTCTGCTTCAATGAACTCAAATTAAATGTCTCTCGTGAAAGATTGGGCAACTTCTGATAAAAGGTTGGTGGGCATTGCCCTTAAGTAGAGAAAGTCACTCTGAAAAATAATATGTCATCATTTTTAAAATGTTAAAGTAGAGAGAATCTGCATCCTGCCCTTGACAGAGGCATGACTGCTGACCTCACCACAGCCCTTAGAGAAATGGATCTGAACATTTTTAAACACCATAGAAAGGGTGTCTTTCTTCCTGGGCTTCTTCAGAGCATTGTACATTTTGATAAAATTTTAAAACAACACAGCAGGCAAAAGAATAAAGGTTTTTTCCCTCCTTTCATCTCAATATAACTGTGTATGAAGGGCAAAGAGCCAAAAAGTTCATGTCTAGAAACTCAGATGTTATTTGTAGCTCCCTAATGAGCAGAACTTTCTTGGCCATTTACTCATTCATTCATCTTGTTTCCAAAAAAAAAAAAACTAGCACAAAGATGAGCACATGGTAGGTACTCAGTGAGGGCTTATTGGATGGGTGGATAGATGGATGGATGGATGGATGGATGGATGGACGGATGAATGGATGAATAAATGTCCAGAGATCAATCCACAGTCCATCCAGCTTCCCACAGCACAGCATGACTTTGGTACTGTGCAGCAGTAACTATTGTGTTTATACCCCACCAGGGACTGGAAACAGAAGTAGGATGAACTCATTCAGGAAGACTGCTAAACCCAAGATGTAGAGAACTGGAGAAATATGCAACCCAATCCCTCTAAGACCTATCCTCAAGTCAACAATGACCTCAGTCTAATCACAAATATTTACTGAGCTTTTACTATATGCCAGGAGATTTGAGTACCATGATGAATAAGACCACATGTTCTGATTCTTAATGTTTACTTTCCCTGGTAGCCACACTGTCAATCCACTGGTCTTACCATCTTGTCTCTGACCAACTGCTCCTTCCTGCCTTTATTTTTGTGTCTATGAGTTTAGGGGTCCTAGTCTAAAAATATGATAACCACTCCCTTGTTCTCTGCTTTCTGTTGCCCACTCATGAAAAACCCTCACCTGTGGACAAATCCTACAACTGCCTTCTCTGTGCCAGCTAAGCATTTCTGGAGAAAGTCATGTGATATGCCAATAGATGCCATTGTAAATGTATCCCCAAACCTAATCACCTCCTGGTTTTCCCATTTCACCCACCCAGGTATTCAAGCCAGGAATAACTCATGAAATTACTTTCTCTCACACATAGTATGTCCAAGTATCACTAGGGTGCTGACATCATGCCAGCATGAATCTGAAGTCCACCTCTATTCTTCATCTGCCACCACCTTTCCCAGGTCTCCATCATTTCCCACCTGGATGACTGCAATTGCCTCTGAACTGGTGCCATACATTCACTCTGTTCTGCTTCTGGTTTATTCACCATGAAAGGACCAAAGGGAACTATTAACTTCTAAACTGGATCATAATTGCAGTAGATACCACCTGCGCATATACCCTCACCCTGATGTACCATTGCCTTTAGGATAAAGTGCAGGCTCTTTCTATCCCAGAAAGTTCTATATGAATCTCCTGCATACCTTTCCAATTTTCACTCTCAGCACGTTCACCCTTCTCCACAACACTGGTGCCATATTGCCTTCTATCAGTTCCTTGAAAATCCTGAGACCTTTCTCACCTTAGGGCCCTTGCACTTTCCAATTCTCTTGGCCTAAAACATGCCAGACTCAGGTTCTTACATGAATGCTTGACCCCCTTCCTCCAAGTCTCAGCTCAGCTCAACTATCCTTCCTAAAATAGGCCTTCCTTGATTAACCCATCCAAACTAACGATTCTTGTTATTCTCTCTCAGTACTCTTTATTTCCTTCATGGCACTTACCTCAACATAAAACCCTTTTTTATGTGTTTGTTTGTCTAATGCTTGTCATCCCAAACTGGAAGATCCAGGAAAACAGAGACCTTTTAGCTTTCTTAATTAGGACATAGTATAGAGCCTCACATATGGGAAGCCATCAATATTATTTCTTCTTCTTCTCCTCCTCCCCCTCCCCCTCCTCCTCCTCCCCTCCTCCCCCTCCTCCTCCTCCTCCTCCTTCTTCTTCTTCTTCTTCTTCTTCTTCTTCTTCCTCTTCTTCCAAAGATTGAACAAAATATGGTTCTTGCCCTTACAGTACAGTGGAAGAAACTTGTATACAAATGGACAATTTCCATGAAATGTTAGAGGTCAGTTAGTCATGAGAAGAAGGCACTAACAGAGTGCAAAAAAGGGAACTAAGCTCACAGTGGTGGGAAAAATACTTCATTTTACTGGCCCAATAGCCTCCAAGTTCCATGAGATTTAAAAAGTAAACAGGTTCTTCTTACTCAATTCTATATTCTCAATGTTGAGCATAGTGTCCTGCACAGAGTAGATGCTTCATAAATATCTGTCACTTGAATAAACGAAGGAATGAATGAATGAATGAGTGAATGAGTGGTTTGACTTTCCTCTGAGTCAGTCAAAATGGTCAATTCCAACCCTGGGTTTAAGATTTTTAAATATGTCCTAATATTCAAAAGAATTAAAATATCCAGCTATAAAATAAATATAAAAGAAATCATGGTACAACCCATTAATTGAAAAAAATATGTAGCCATGCACCAAAAAAACTACATTAATGAAGATTTTGTGATAAGATAGAAAATGTTTATAAATTAATGGAAAAAGTGGGATTCAATATTACATATACAGTACAAGTACCTATAAGGTTAAATACAAAGCACCAATATATTAAAAAAGGTCTGGAAATAAGCAAAAATCTTCAGATGTTTTTCTTTTTGCTTTATATCACTCTTTCATAGATTCCAAGTAGTCTAAAATAATGCATGGGACTTTTATAATTAAAAAACTAACTTTTCTTAAAAGATAGGCCATAAATGTGGCCAGGAATTCTAGAAGTCAAAGCAAAAGATAGGGTTGGTATACCAACATCAATACTTGCTTTGAAGCCCTGGCTGGTTGCTCAGTGGATAGGTGCCAACCTGTGAAACCAAAAGTCACTGGTTCAATTCCCAGCCAGGACACATATCCAGGTTGCAAGCCAGGTCTCCAGTCAGGTCTGTAGCTGGAGGCAGGTGAAAGGCAACCATACACTAACATTTCTCTCCCTTTCTGCCTCCCTCCCTTCTCTTCTCTCTAAAAACAAATTATATATATATATATATATATATATATATATATATATATATATATATATGTTTTGAAATAATGACCAGATAGAAATATATATGTAATAAATCTCATTATCACTGCCTCCCAATAAAGTTCTATTTCTAAAGTTGATTTATGCACTTATTTAATTCACTTTAATGTGATTCATCATATCATTAAAAAACAGAGGCACAAATTCTGATACATGAGTTATAAAACGTCTCACAGGCCTCCTTGCTAGGTAATGAAGAGAACCACATCTTAGAATGACTGCTGTGGTAGCCAGCCTCCACAGTGACCCATAGTAATCCCCACCTCCTGGTAGTCATGCCCTTTGTAGAAGTTCCCTCCCTTTGAGGGCAGGCTAGATTTAGGGTGACCAATCACCTTAGTTTGCCTGACATTGAGGGGGCTCCCAAGATGTAGGACTTTAAGGGTTAAACTGGTGACTCACTTCTAAAGAATGGAATACAATAGAAGAGGTGTGTTCTCACTTTCAGAATTATGTTACAAAAAGACAGTGGTTCCTGGGAAGCTCTCTCTCAGGCTCTCTCTTGCTTACTCTAGGAGAAGCTGGCTGCTGTGTCATGAGGTGGCCTTGCGAGGAGTGAACTTGGAAACAGGTCTGAGGCCTGAGAACAGCCACATGAATGAAACTGGAAGTGCAATCTCCCCTAGTCAGGCGCTCAGATGACTACATCCCAGGCCACACAGAGATGACAGCCTCATGAGAGACTTCGAGCCAGAACCACTCAGGTAAGCCCTACCCAGGTTCCTGCTCCTCAGAGACTGAGGTAATGACCGTGTGTGGTTTTCAGTCCCGCTCCTGGATGGAATTTGTTACACAGCACAGATGATTGATGCACTGTGATAATGCTGGAAACCCAGTCTAAGGTGCAGGTTGTTTTTGAGCCTAGAATATAGTGTTTCTTTAAAATGAGCTTTATGACATAAACCGTAACTTAACCCCATCCACATTTACTTATTTACGTGCCCCAAGGCATAACATTCTGTTGTCCCACATGTCCCCATGTTATTATGAATATTCAGACCAAGTTCCTGACTCTGTGTAAATGAAAAACCAACATTTTCCCAGTGGAAGATAGTTCCCTCTTCTGCTGCCTCTTTCCAACCACAACTGGGGCCAGCAATGGTGATTGTTATAATCAGTCTATCAATTGACCACACTTTCACAGAATCACATTATCAAAGAATCACAAGATTAGAATGAGCCCAATGAGATTGCTTTGATTCTAAGTGGAATAAAGGCAAAAATCATATGCCCAATTGAAGAAGAAATCCTTAATAACTTTTTCCTCCCCCACCAAGGAAAGCTAACAGAAGCAAGAGCCCACTCAGGTCTTTTGTTTTGAATTTTGCATATTGGAAATGTTCAACATGGAAAAATAAGAAAAAAAGAATAAAATAAACCCATAACTCTTATATCTTTCATCTTCAATTGAATTGAATTATCAATTCAAGCCAATTTTATCTCTTACCCTGACTCAAAGCCATACACTTGACCCCCACTCTGACCCGTTGAGTTATTCTGAAACAAATTTCAGACATATCATTTCACCTGTAAATACTTCAGTATATATTTCTAAAAGATGAGATGAAACCTTTTTTTTTTAAAGTATAATCATAATACCATTCTTATGCCTAATTTTTTAAAGGAATAACTCCTTAATTGCATCAAATATATAGTCAGTATTCTAATTTTCCACAACTGTCTTGTGTTTTGTTTGTTTTATAATTGGTTTGTCCAAATCAGAATTCAAACTAGGTCTATGTGTTGCATTTCACTGATATATCTCTTAAATCTTAAATTAAATCTAAGTTTTAATTTATAACTTATTTCTCAGCCACCACTCCCCCTCACCTACCACACCCAACACTAGTGGTACATTTTGAGACCATCTGTCCAAGCCTTAGTAAACATGCTGTTTTCTGATCTCCACTAGTGATTCGTCTCTCCTGATAAACAAATAACAACTTACTGGATCCCCTCTTTAAGATACAACTATGCCCTGGCCGGTTGGTTCGTCTAGTTGGAGCAGTGTGCCGTACACCAAAAATGTTGTTCTCTCTCTCTCTCCCCTCCACCCCCCACATCTTCAGGTGAAGATTCAAAAAAGAAAGTACAACTTTAACACATATGCTTGGACTTGGGTCCATTTTAAAGTATCAAAATATATCAAAGAAAGATAAGCTGATCACACAATGTACTGAAGGATATAGGAGTCAATTTTGCACTATAGTTGATATAGCACTTTTTGAAAATGCTACTGTTGAGGGATGTTTCACAAAAGTCAATAAATATTTGTTCTGTTGACACTGCCCTTGCCATAACTTTTAAATAATAAATATGAAACGAGAAAGTATTTCAAACAGCAATGCACATCTGTTACATCATGGTGACAGTCACTCTTCTTAAACCTTAAACTTTTTCATCTTTTCTCCTATGAAGTGGGGTAAAGCTAATAGCTTCACAGGAAAAATCTCAGAGGCCTTTTCCCAACTTTTTCCCAAGCTGAGGCTCATCTGTGGAGAACTGGCTGGTGTGAAATGAAAACACAGGGAGAAATAGATATCTGTGAATTTATTTGGGTCATCACGTTGCTATTAACTGCAGGGTTTTGACAGGAATGCTGTGAAATCTCCTCCCAAGCCTGGCGTCCCTTAGGGCCCAGGAGGAAGCGCATTCTCTGGGCCTGTTTACACTCCAAACCCTCTCCCTGGGCTTGCACCTCACCTCTACACTTAACACCTGAGCAGACAGACTTCTGCACTGTTATGCTTGGAGGTGTGAGCCTCATTACTGCTTGTCCTATGGTGCATGCCTGAGATTTGCCTAGTGTTACAACAGGCAAGAGTTCAAAGCCGATAGCACCTTTTCGTGACTTGAGTCAATTAACAAAGGATTGATTCCAAACTAGCCTGGAAGGCCCAGCTGCCAGAAGGGTTCTGGAGCAACAGCTGGAATGAAACTCATAAAAACAACTACAGAGCAATTTGTGGAAATATCAAGGCCAGCACAAACACACTGACCCTCATAAACCCTGACATGAACTTGGAGAGGCGGACCTAGCCTGCCTGTAGAAGGGAAGCAGAAGAGGGGAGTTGCCACCTTTTCACCAGTTCTTGGGTCCTTCCAAATTTTCCTAATGCCTCACTCCATTGCCCAGCCCTCTCCTGATGTGGCTTGCTCTAGCGTGTCAAACATCTGAGCCATCCACTCTTTCCTCTACGTAGACCCCCTTCTCCATACAAAACTCCCTTCTTGATGAATGAAAGTGTCCTATGTATCAGAGATGGCTGGAGCTTACAATTCTAATAGCCTTTAAAGAAAAAAGAAGCAAAAAAAAAAAAAAAAGAAAAGAATAAGAACAGCAGTTTTAGGAAGAGGGATGGATAAATAATTCCTCAAGCCCATGGAGACACTCAGAACCTAACTAAGTAAATGTTAGATTCTACGCTCAACAATTTATCCTTTCACTTCTCCTTCCTCCCTTTAAATGGTCCAGAGTGTAGTCACCACTATTTACACAAAAGCAAATGCCTCTCTCAAGATAAATGGGCTTTCTGCAAACTCACAGCTGTATAAGCTACAAAAAGTTACAGAGGTGATTAATTGATGAAGACCACAGCTTCACTTATATAGACACAGAAGAAGGGGACACCCAGATCACAGTTTTGTTACTACTGTAGGTATTGAACCAGATGATGATTTCAGGACCCTGTGAAGTCAATCAGGCCAGATGAGGAAATATTAAAGTAAAAAAAAAAAAAAAAAAGACAATAAGGAAGATTTCCTCTTATTTTGTATTAATTTTCAAATGTGTGGGTTTTTCAAAAGTACTTTCATGAGGATAGTGATTCTCCTGGAGGAGAGGAGGTGGCAAAACCAGAGGACAGTGTCCTAGTAGGGGCTTCTGCACTTCTGGCAATGTCACCCCTAGTTATATCCCGTGGCGATGGTCACACTAAAGTTTGTTTTGTGATCAATCACAGAGTTGTACTTTTCTATTTCATAAGCTTTTCAGTTATGTTTCACCATTATATCTACACATTTTTAAATAGATTCTTGTCCTTAAAAAATACACAGTCCTTAAAAAAATGTTACGCAAGTTTTAGATACTTTCTTCTTATGGGTGCCTATAAAGACTTCATGTTCCTTAAAGTGTGCTCCTTGACCAACTTCTTTCTTCCAAGCAACCTGGGATGACAGTTATAAGAGCCCAAGGGCAGGATTCCACCCAGCCCAAAGGAGACAGACATGGGGAAGGTGAGAGAGCAGGAAGAGAAGCAATATTGCTGGAGCCCATTATCAAAGTCTGAAAGCTGATATTATTCTGCTCCTTGGCCTTGGCCTTTCTTACCTAAACTGGTCTCTTCTGGTTCCTGTCCAGTGGTGGTGAACATTTCTGGCCAACAAAGATGCTGCTACCAATGCAGCCCTTCTTTACTAAGCCTCCTCTCTTTGGCTATCATTGGGCCTGAGCAGCCAACACCGGTGCCAGCAACTGTAGCCATTACACTTGTCTCCTGCCAACAGTGGCCATGACCCAGGTGGTCACTGGAAAGCATTCAGTCTTTGCCAGTCGATGGAGCCTTCTCTGGTCACTTTCTGAAGCCGCAGTTGGCAGATAGAATTACTTTCACCTGGGACAGAGAGCACTGAGAGGATACTGACCTCTTTCTAAACTAAGCCACCTTTTCTTCAAAATCCCTCTGCATTTAAGATTTCTGCTTCCCTTCCCTGGAAATTGCCTTCTTAGAAGCTTCTTTCCCAGCCTAAGATGGCAGAGAACTATCTGGAAATTATCTCAAAATGCTTTGATCATTGTGGGCAGTTACACGGACTCAGTGGCTGGCCACAGCATTCATGCTGCTTGGGGACACCCATGGCTGAAAATAGGTTCAGTGTTCAGTAGGACAAGCACTGAGTCCATAAAGCATTCAATTAAAAAATTAAGGTCATGGGCAGTTCATATTTACATGAACGTGAGGTACATCTCAAAGTGTTATAGAAGCAACTTAAAGATCAATAAATCTAGCCTCCCATATTGCAGACAGGAAACTAAGGCCCAGAAAGGCATAGTGGCTTGGCTAAGAGCACACAGCAGGCTGATGCTGAGCCTCGCTCTATTCACGGCTCTTGTCAGCTTCCATTCTTAAGCTGGAGGACTTTTTGGTGAAAACAAAGACCAGGGTTTCCCAACACCTCTGCTTAGTCCATCTCCCATCGGCTCAATTGATTTTTAGGGAATTGCATTTCTGATCTCATGGCCTGTTTCCTTACAGTGCACACCTTACCCCTCAGCAGTTGCAGAATATGCCCTCATTCCCATGTATTTACCATGGTTCCTCTCCCATCACGGTTTCTCAAGCTGCACTAGACCACCTGGAGTGACTTCTTAAAACTATAGAATGCTGTCCTTGTGCTGGTATTTTTCCATTTCAGTAAGGTAAGACTTAAGAGTCAGTACTTTTTCCCTGGCTGGTAGCACAGTGGATAAGGCACCGGCCTGCAAACCCAAAGGTCGCAAGTTCGATTCCCCAGCCAGGGCACATAACCAGGTTGCAAACTAGGTCTCCAGTCAGGTCTGTGGCTAGAGGCAGGTGAAAAGCAACCATACATTGATGTCTCTCTCCCTCTCTGCCTCTCTCCCTTCCCCTCTTTCTAAAAATAATGAAATAAAATCTTTAAAAAAAAAAAAGAGTATTTTTTTAACTTCTTTACTGGTATTTTTTTTAACTTCTTTACTGATTTCCCTGTAAGGCAAAATGTTAGGACCACCCTGCCAGTTGCCCTGGAGGGTCTATGCTTCTATGTAACGGAATCCCTCACCTCTGACTTACTGGAAATCCAGCATTCCTAATTTTTTCTTTTAAAAGGTACAATCAGAACTATGGGTTTGTTGTCCAGACTTTCAGCAAGAAAACAAATATTCCGAGAGACTATGAAAGTCACTCAAGGTCACCAGCAGACTTCCTCCATCAGTTATAGAACCCAAGAGTTTTAACTCACTGAGATGATCTGTCCTGTGGAATAAGCTGTGCAAAGGAGACCTGTGACCCTGAATGACTCAGCCACTTCCCTGCAAAGTGAAAGTCAATTAACATGTGTGCACTAACCTCATCCATTTTAGGTTACAGAGATGTTTATAAACATGTTACACAGAAGATAGTCTTTTTAAAATAACTTAGACATGATATTCTCCCTTAAGTGGCTCCATCAAGTAAAATTTCCATGTAGATGCATCATGGTAATATGATCTATATCCTGATCTCCTAAACCACTGTTCACATAACTTGGGCTGAATGGTGGCCTCACTCATGATGGCTACTTCCATTTATAATTTAAGAAAATCACCCTACCACCAAGACACAACTTTCTCAAGTTAGTTGATTCTCTTAATTTCCAATCAAATCCAAAACTCCATCAGACTTTGTAATATGGAAGTGTGTCTCCATGGGAAAAGTCATAAACCTTTTCTACAACAAACATTGGACTCAAGGAGCTGATAACTGGGAGTTGGCTGTGACCTTTGCTTAGTGATCCAAAGAAGGTTCCCATAGTCATTGCAGATCCCTGGGAGAACCTCTGTATGAGCCTTCTGCACCAACTTTATCCCAACTCCCACTAACTGATGACCTGTTCAGTAGAATGCTTTAGACAGAATTAAAAGCTGGTGCCCTTCATCATAGAACTGTCACACAGAGCTGGTCCAGGAATAGCAATAGGGCCTGGTGCTAGACAACCTGAGTGTAAGAAAATGACTACTGTTTCACCTCCACCCCCCAATCCTTAAACAGATTTACATACACAGTGGTGACTGTCTGGAAAAGGTCCAGCCATTGTTAATATAATAAGAATGGTTCGCACACCATCGATGTAATTTGGTAGCCAAGGAGAGTGGACTAGAATGCACATGCATGAGCAATCACAACTTCAGTGAACTAGTCAATAGGGTAGTAGGTGCCATTGAGAGAGCATGTGTGCTGTGTAGCTGTTGCATTCAAAATGACTGAGCAGAGCAACGAATCTGCATCAAATTTTGCATTAAGCTTGAACATTCCTCCCTAGAAACTATTTAGATGATTCAGAAGGCCACAGCTATGAGCAACTGGTGATTGACAGCTTCATCATGACAATGCACCCATTCACACAACGCATCTCGTGCAGAGTTTTTTAGCAAAACATCAAATCACCCAGGTGACTCAGCTCACCTACAGCCCAGATTTGATGCCCTGCAACTTCTGGCTTTTAACAAAATTAAAATAACCTTTGAAAGGAAAGAAATTTCATTAAAAAAAAAAAAGGCAAGAAAAGAAAGGAAGGAACAAAGGAAGGAAGGGAAGAGATTTCAGATCATCAATGAGATTCAGGAAAATACAACAGGGCAGCTGATGACGACTAGAACTGTGTGAGGTCCCAAGGTGCCTACTTTGAAGGGAGCTAAAGTGTCATTGTCCTATGTACAATGTTTCTTGTATCTTGTATATTCAATAAATACTTCAATTTTCATAGTACACAGCTGGATATTTTCTGAACAGACCTTGAGACCTTGTATATATAAGATGAAACTGCCCCCAAATGAAATTTATTTATAAAAAATTGTGTATTTATTCTTAGATGTTGAAACTTCATTCACCTTCTATGTACCACCCATTTGATGCAATACACCCAATCAAGATTTTTTTCCCACTGCTCAAACAGTTTTTGAACTCATCAATTTTGATATTGGTTAGTGCTTCTGCCATTTTTCATTTCACCTCTTCCACATCAGTGGAATGTTTCCCTTTGAGGACTTTTTTCATCTGGGGAAAGGAAAAAAAGTCACTTGGGACAAGATGGGGTGAATAGGAAAAATAGGGCACAGGGGTCATGCTATATATATATATTTTAAAGATGTTATTTATTCTTTTCAGAGGGAGGGGAAGGGAGAGAGGAAGATAGATATCAATGTATGGTTGCCTTTCACCTGCCTCCAGCCACAGACCTGACTGGAGACCTGGCTTGCAACCTTGTTATGTGCCCTGGCTGGGGAATAGAACCAGCGACCTTTGGGTTCACAGACCGGCACCTTATCCACTGTGCTACCGGACAGGTCATGCTATATTTTATCAAAAACTGCTGAACATTCAGTGCAGTGTGGGCAGGTGTACATCTAAATCACCCATCATGAAATTGGCAAACACATTTAGAGTCCTCAAAAAAAAATTGTTTTTTTTGCTGAAGCTGAGCACAGCCTCTCACACAATGCCAGCTGGTACCTGATATAGATGGATTCCTAGAACACTCACCTAGTGGGGGAAGCCTCCCAGAATATAATTCAGGTTTTTTTGGGTCTCTTCTTGAGTAATTTTTGTGTATTGTACATATGTACACATATAAAAAATGTATATAAAGCCCTGGCTGGTATAGCTCAGTGGATTGTGTGCTGGCTTGCAAACTGAAAAGTCTCCAGTTTAATTCCCAGTCCCAATCAGGGCACATGTCTGAGTTGCTGGCAAGGTCCCTGGTTGGGGGTGTGTGAGAGGTAACCAATTGCTGTATCTCTCACACATCGATGTTTCACTCCCTCTTTTTCTCCCTCCCTTACCCCCTCTAAAATTAAGTAAAATCTATATATATATATATATATATATATATATATATATATATATATATAAAATTTATCAGGGGTGACATTAATTAATAAAAGTATTATAGGTTTCACATGTACAATTCTATAGTACATCATCTGTATATTGTATTGTGTGATCACCACCCAAAGTTAAGCCTCCTTCCATCACCATTTATCCCGTTTACCCTCTTCTACCTATACCTTCTCCCACCTTCTCTCTGGTAATCACCAGGTACTATTACCTGAGTCTATGAGTTTTATTTTTTTGTTTGTTTTGCTTAATCCTTTCACCTATTTCACCTAGCCCTCCAATCTCCCCTTCCCTCTACAATTAGTTGTCAGTCAACAGATTTTTCTTATATCTCATCCTAACCCAGGACCATTCAATAAAGGGAAGTCTGGGTAACAAAGTTTATGCCTAGCTAAATAAACACTATTCATAGCTATCTCAGGAATTTTATTTAGAATAACTTTAAATTATAGATTAATTTAGACTAATTGATATCTTTAAAATAATGAGTCATACCACCCATGAAACCAATCCATCTCTCCTTTTATTCAACCTTACTTTTTGTCTCTTAAAACGTTTTAAAATTTTCTCCAGAATGTCTTGCACATATTTTGACCTTAAGTACCATACAATTTGTATTTGGAATGAAATCTTTTGAAATTACATACTTTAATTGATTGCAAATGATTTATAGCAAAGGTGTTATTTCTTACCACCTTTTATGAGAATTTCCGTAATCACCTCCCAATTTGTTTTTTGCCTCCATGTTCTCTCCACCTCAGTTTATCTTCCATGTTTTACCCTACAGTGATCTTTCTCTATGAGGCCTTTCTTGACAGGTTCTCCATTCCTGCTACTCGCAGAACTAGACTCAGATGCCTATCAGTACCCTAAACACATTCTGCACCATTGTGCCTTCTCATCTATGCTCATACTATTTGCCTTATGCAAGATACCGTTATTTCTCCTTCTCATCTTCAAATCATCTTTTATAACCCAGCTCAAAATATGACTCCTCCTTTGAAATTTTACCTATCTCCCATCTAGGAGAGCTAATATTACTGATTGCCTGGAATCCCAGAGCTCTTTGTACAACTTTTATTATTTGCCCAGCCCATACTGTGTTGTAAGTATTTGGACATATATCTTCTTCCACCATACTGTGAACTCTTTAGGAAGGTGTAGCATAGTTATTAATTTGCTGCACACCAAGTATATTTTCTAAGAGTTAATATTATACCACTTCACAGAAAATTTAGAAAACTTCTAACAGTATAGGTCCATTTACCCTTCCTTTATCTTTTATGCTATAATTATCATATGTAATACATGTACATTATTATGAGATGCGTGAGACAATGTTATAATTTTTGCCTTACATAGTTAATATGTACTTTAAAAAATTTTTTAGCTAACAGAGTTTACAATTTTATTTTCACATTTCATAATACAAATGAAAGATTTTTTGTCCCACTACTCCCCTCCAAGATGATTCTCTTTGATAGAAAGGGGTAGTAAGTCTTCCTTGTCATGCTGTTAGAAAACATCCAGAGTCACAGCACCACAATCTCCTGGTGAAGTAGAACAAGTAATACAAAAGTGACATATTATCTCTCCCTGTCTGGTCAAGTCATTCCTGGCCAAGTGGGTACCATCATGGGACAAGCAGGAGGTTTCATCACTGGGGGCTGAAAGAAAAAACCAATGGTTTCATCATTGGTATGTATTCTCTCATATGTGGCCTCATTCCAGAAGCATGTCCCACTGGCGTCATCCCAGGAGGAGGAGGACCCCCTCATGTGGGGTGCTGGCATCATACCAGGGCGAGGAGGACCCGGAAGACTTGGGGAGGAGGTGGGATCACTGCCCCTGCAGGAGGAGGAGCAAAGAATGGAGTAGGGGGTATCTTTCCCTGCTGAAATGCTGCAGTTGTTTTTGTCAATCAGGCTCTAAGCCTGCTCTTCCATCCATTTCTAATAGTAGTCTTCCACATTCTCTTTGTGTTTCCTACCACTGCAGTGTGTCTTTCTCACAGATGGAGAGTCATGGGTGAGGTATGTATCGCAGTAGTCACAATAAAACTTGGGCATGTTGTTGTGCAGGCTGTTGGCCACTCCATACTGCACCACAGGAAATCAAAAATTTCTTTAATAGTTACTCACATACTTGCCATTTCTGATTCTCTTCATCCCTTCCTAAAGATGCAAGTCTTCATGAGATTAAATTTTCATTCATCCTAAAGAACTTTCTTTAGCATTTCTTGTAGTGCAGACCAGCTAGTGGCAAATTTTCTTGGTTTCCTTTTCTTTCTTTCTTTTTTTTCCTGAAAGTACTTTAATTTTGCTTTCATTCTTGAAGCATATTTTTACCAGATATAGAAATCTGGGTTTGATAGTTTTTCCTTTCAGTGCTTTAATAATTTCAACCATTGTCTTCTGATCTCTTGCTTCTGATGTGAAGTCAGTGGTATTCAAATCATTAGCCCTCCAGATATAATCATTTTTTCCTGTCAGATTCTCTTTTGTCTTCAGGTTTTAGGAGTTTGACTAGAATTGAAACTGGAAAAGCAGCATCTGCACTGCCTGTCATCTACCAGACCCAATAAGCAGAGACAGGGATTAAATCTTTATGGGCACTTTATTCAGGTGGTTGGTGATCTGAGAAGACAGTGGGTTTTCACCCTAACAGACAGTCTTACATTTTATTATAAACTGGCCCTTTTTATAGGGAGAAAAAATGTATAGGTAAGGGGTTTGGAATTCAGGAAAAAGTTAATGAGATTAAAGCTGTAGCACCCTTTCTTTGTGTCCTGGGTGAGGTCTTTTTACCCTGGAGCCAAGGTGGGTCATTCTTCCAGTTCCTAAAAGAATAGCTTTTTACATACATTATTGCTAAGCTTATTAAGTGGTGAGTCAATCCTTCAGTTTCTGAAACAATAGCTTTTACATACACTAATTACTAAGCTTATTGGCTGTTACCTGAAACTAAAATTTCCTAACATTTGAGCCTCCCATCACAATACTTAGGTGTGCTTTTCTTTGGATTAATCCTGCCTAACTAGTGTTCACCAAACTTTTAAAATCTGTTAATCTGTCTCACTATTATTTTTCAAATATATTGTCTGCCCCATTCTCTCACTCTTCTCCTGAGACTCCAATTACACATGTGTTATATATTCTGACATTGTCACACAGGTCCTAAGGCTCTTTTTGTTTTCTAATATTTTTTCTTGCTGCTCTTCTGACTGGGTACTTTCTATTGATATCATTAAACTCACTGAGTTTCCTTTTTCATTTCCATCTTCTGTCAAGCCTATCCAATGAATACTTTATTTCAGGTGTTTTTAAATTCTTTAAATTTCTATTTGGTTTATGTTTCTATTTCTCTACTAAAATTTCCTATCCATTCTTTGCAAGCCTATTCTTCTTTTAAAAAAACTTTTTAGTTATTTATTTTTTAGAGAGGGAAGGAAGGAAAGGAGAAAGAGAAGGAGAAAAACATTGGTTAGTTGCTTCTCACATGCACCCCAACTGGGGACCAAACCCGAAACCTAAGCACGTGACCTGACTGGGAATTGAACTGGCAACTTTACACTTTGTGGGACACTGTCCAACCAACTAAGCCACACTGTTCTATTTCTATCCATGAGCATAATTATGATAGCTACTTTAAAATCGATATCTGCCATATCAAACATCTGAAGTCATCTTGGGGTTGATCTCCATTGACTGTCTTTTCTTTTTAATTACTTACTTAAGTAATTTAGTTTGTTAGGTTAAGTAACAGCTGACTAAACTCAAACTGCAAAACTCCATTTCGTGTACAGTGAGCAGCTGCTCAGATTTCAGTTCATTTGTGTAGCTGTACCTGGGCTGTGTGGAGTCTGCCACATGCACATGGATTCGGTAGTCAGCCAGAACTTTGGGCAGAGTTTATTGCCAGAATTTGGGGCTCCTGCTTTCTAGATCTTCCTTTTCTGGAATTTATTCCCTTTCCAGCACTTGTGGGCACCCCAAAACTTACTTTCTGGCTCTTTAAGCCTAATAAGCCTGTTGGCTTTCTATATTTTAATAATTATAAATGGTACAAATTAGGGCCTACCATCACTCTAACAGCCATAATAAACAAATTCTCCTCACATCACTCTCAGCTACAAATAGGATGCTGGGGCAGATCTCTCTTAGAAGGGGCATTTGAGAGAAGGCTTGGAGAAGGTGAGTGAGTGAGCCATGCAGAGATCTTGGAGAATAGGATTCCACATAAGGAAAAGCCATTGCAAATGCTTTAAGGTGGGCGGAATGGCTAACCTGGACTGAGGAAAGCGGTTTGAGTAGGTGGGTAGCATGAATTTTGCCGTACCCCCCACCCCCGCCCGCCCACCCCTTGAGAACTGCAGCAGTTACCATAAGACAGGGGCACTGTGGAGTTTGAGCAAAGGAATGATGTGACCTGACATGTTTTATTTCCTTAAAGGTTTTAAATAGGGCCCTGGCTGGTGGCACAATGGGTAAGGAGCCGGCCTGCCAACCCAAGGGTTGCTAGTTCAATTCCCAGCCAGGGCACATAACCAGATCTCCAGCCAGGTCTCCAGCCAAGTCTGTAGCTGGAGGCAGGTGAAAGGCAACCATACATTGCTGTTTCTCTCCCTCTCTGTCTCTCTCCCTTTCCCTCTAACAATAATAAATAAAATATTTTTTAAAATTTTAAATATGTTTATATTGGAGAGACAGGAAGAGAGAGAAAAACCTTGAAGTGAAAGAGAAACATTGATTGGTTGCCTCCCATATATACTCCGACTGGAGATTGAACCTTCAACCTAGGTATCAACCTGCTAGGCATGTGCCCTGACCAGGAATTGCGCTCCCATACTTTTGGTGTATGGGATGATGCTCCAACCAACTGAGCCATACAAGCCAGTGCATGACCTGACTTGTTTTAAGAAGAGCACTCTCACAAATTATGTTGAGAAAAGAAGGGCAAGAGTGGAAGCAGGAAGACCAGTTAGAAGGCTACTGCATTCTATGCAAGGGACAACAAAAAAAGCAGTGAAGGTTTCTGAATAGATTTGGAAAATGGAGTTCTGCTGAAATTAGCTGTGGGGTATAAATTGCAGTGAGAAATCAAGGGTAGCTCCTTGGTTTATGGCCTGAGCAATGAGAAAAATAGGAATGTCTTTATCTAAGATGGGAAAGGCTTACAATAGAGTAGTTTTGAGGAGAAAGAATCAGTAGTTAGATTTTAGTAAGCAAAGTGTGAGATGCCTGTTAGATATTCAAGTGGAGATGAGGAATAAATAGGTGGACACTCAAGTGTGGAGTTCAAAAAAGGGGCCTGGTTTGAAGATAGAAATTTGGGAGTCATTAGCATGTAGAAGGTATTACAGCTTGGAGGCAGGATTAAGTCCCCAAAAGAGTGAATGTAAATATAGAAAAGGGCCAAGGACAGGGCTCTGGGGCACTCCAACTTTTGGAGAACCAGGGGAAGAACCAAAGCCAGCAAAGAAGGAATTGAACTTTCTTCCATAAAACAATTTCTTCTCTGGGCTTCTTAGAACACCATAGTCTCCTATTTCCCCCTAACTTTACTGCCTACTCCTTCTTAGTCTTCTTTACTTCAAGGTGGATGAAATGAAATACATATCTAATAGGTTTGGCAGGACAGAGGTCCTTTGTGACCTTGACAAAAGTGGTTTTGATAGAATAATTTGGGGAAAGTGTGATTAGTGTGAGATAAGGGAGGCTAGGAGGTATGAACAGACATGCAGTGAATACAAGCAACTTTGTGATGTTTGCAGACCCCCACTGCCCCCCCCCAAAAAAAAGAAAAAAATTAAATTTAATTTAAAAAGGTGGAGTAATATTTAAGGGGAATGAAGGTTCAAAGGAACATACATAGGTATGCATATAAATACAGGGAGTCTGCCATAGTTTTGTGCTAATGTGACTTAGGAAAGCAAGGCAATTGATAAGCACGAGATGGGGGATCATTTCAAGAGCAGTCATTAAGTAGTCAAGAGGGGAAGGGGCCATGGTACCAAGTGGAGGGGTAGGGACACTACATCCATGTGACAGGAGGGAAGGCAGAGTCCTGGCAGAGAGGCAGGTAGGATGGAAGTTATGGTGGTGGAAAGATGAGGCGGTTCTTGTTAAAGTGCTTTTATTTTCTCAGTGAAGTAAGAAGCAAGGTTTTCAGCTCAGAGTGAGGAACGAAAGGGGTGTTGCATGTTTGAGGATAGAAGGTGCAATGTAGTTATTTCAGAGTGTGGAAAGTAAACCAACTAGGGAAATGCTATAGAAAGGCAGTGTTGAGCGCCCACTTGAGATTTATGATCATAAATTTAGTGACAACAGTTAGCACTGTTGTTTTTGTCCAGCAGGTTAAGCTGGACAAGATCAGGGTTTTACCAGGTAGTGGAACCTTCTGGGAAAGAGAGGTAGTGTGCAAGAGCCTACAGAAGACATAAGCACCAGGAGTGGGGCACTGTAGTATCAAGGCAGGTGTTTCTGAGCAGCTGGGCAGTTAAGGCTGAAGGGGGGCAGGGAAGGAATAGCCTTACTTGGGTAATAATTCATCTGCCCTAGGTGGACCTGCTCTGGTATGAACTGCTCTGAATCCCACTTTCTCTCCTCCCTCAACAATCTTCCTTTTCTCCTTTGCCAACTAAGAGACTATCCAGGGTGGGGGACTCATTCAGGGTCCTGGGGTCAGAAGGAAACCAGGGAACCGTCGAAACTTGAATTCCTCCTACTCTGCTACCAAAAAACCAAGGCAGTGTTTTGGGTACTTAAAACACCTCTGCTTGTTTCTGCCTCGGTTGCCCCTGTGTGACAGGCAGCTAGCAACCGTGGGAGAGGAGCAGAGAGTGGTGGTGAAGAGGTGGCTTTGAAAAGCAGTAAACTTCATGCAGGTGGCACCCAGAGGTCAACCCTCAGGGCCTCCTCAGAGTTCTTTGTTCATTCAGCTTACAGAGGGCGAGAGGCGGAATTCTTCCCTGCTGGGAAACAAGCTCCGAAAAGGGAAAGCTTTTGCCAGACTCTGTAAGGAGAGGGTGTGTCTGTCCCTGGGAGCTGGTTTCCCCACTCTGCCTAAAAACTGTGGTCAGCAGGGAACTCTGGGCACCATGTCATGAACAGGACAACCTGTGACAGCAAAGCACGCCAACTCTGCAGCATCCTGGATCCCGAGTTCTTACACACTGTCCATTCCCTCACAGCCCCTCCCTGGACAGGTGGCCACTCAAGGGGGTGGCCCAGAGCCTTGGCCAAGTCAGCCAGGCAAGGCTCCTTCAGGATGGTATCTGGTGCCAAGGTGGGAGAAGAGGCAGGGAGATGGTCACCTTTTCCATATTCCTGGATAAGGAGTCCCAAGAGCCTTTCTTTCCAGGACAAAGTGCCCCAAGTGGACTTAGAGCAGGGCGAAGCAGGGCAGGGCAAACCGGGGCCACAGCTTCTGTCCTGGGAAGTCTCATGACTGCAGTGTTTTGCTGCAGGTTTCCCAGCTGCTCAGGGTGGGAGGCAACCCTGGGGTAGTGGGGGCGAAAAGGAGGGAGGGAAAGAGAAGGGAAGTAAACAGGAGACCGAAGGGAGAGCCAGTTCCCTGCGTTCACAGAACACCAGCCGCCTCCGGTCCCCTGTGGGTGGCTGTGCGAGTGGAAATGAAACTGGGAGGGGAAGGGAGAGAGGAAAGAGTAAGCACGCACTCCTAGGCTGCTATCCACATACTTCTCCTTCCCAGACCCTCCAGTCTATTCCCCTCAGGGAAGAGGAGGTTGCGAGGGCTACTGGTTCACGAAGCGCCCACCCCCAAGAACACACAGCTGTCGGTGAATCAGACAGACATCGACTGTCTCAGCAGCTTGTCACCTGAGCTCCTAACCGGAACAGGCGGTCTTGGGAAGGGGGTGGGTGGGGGGTAAAAAGTGGAAGATCTAGTACTGGCTTGGGTTTGGGGTAACGCCTGGGGATGAAAAGAATGGGTGTCTACCTGCAAACATTACACACATCTCGATCCAGTCTCCAAAACACCCGGGTAGCAAGGGTGAGATCAAGGCATGGGGGCGCAACTTAAAGGAGAAGGGGGGAGGCTGGTAAAAAGGACAGAGTGTTCCAAAACAACCACAGGAGAGGGGATAGATATGTGGGAGTATGCTGCGGCGCGAAGCCATAGGTGCAGGGCGGGCGGGACCGTAGGGCAGGCTGCTACCCGTCGACTGCCGGCACGGGGTTAAGTGAGGTAGCCGAGATCAGGGAGGAGGAGGGAGGAGGGAGGCCCGGGGCCTCGGTGTCTGGAGCTTGTGGACAAAGAGATGATGAAACGTGAGCGCTAAATTTACCAAGGGGGTGGAGACCGGGCGGGGTGGGGGCAGGGGGTAGGCTGGTAAAAAGGACAAAGTGTTCCACAACAACCACAGGAAACTGCCCATCTTACTCACTGGGAGGGCTGAGCCGACCCCCTCTTAGGCTTAGCCCAGGGGCAGACTCTGGACTGGAAGGTGCGGGTGATCGCTGAACAGACCAAACCTGGGCACTACACTATGGCTGTGGAATAGATTGATTTATATCATTAAAAGCACCTTAGCTCCGAGGGCTGTGTGTGTGTTTGTGTGTGCTGTTAGACTTTTGCAGGGCAGGGGGTCAGCGCAGAATGGTAGGAATGTTTCCTAACCCCGGTGGCCCGACCATGGCGGGAAAGATTTGCCTGCAAACTCTGCACACACGATTCCTGCAAAGTCATCTCCTCCCGCGTGGCCAGGCCAGCCAGCCAGGCCGCCCCGCCCCGCCCCCAGACAGCGGCACTCCCCCCACCCCTCCCTCCCGCCCGCTGCTGCCCGAACTCGGTTAGCAGCGCTCAGAGTTGGGGTGCGGTGCGGACTATGTTTAGAAGCTGATGTCATCCCGACACCCTACTCTGCAGTGTTCCCGGGGTACCGCAGGGCAGGTTTTCGTTTTCCTCTCGGGCGTAGGGTACAGCGAAGATGCCTCCCTACCCGCCCCCACCTCCACCTCCCTAACACGCATTCTCCCCGCCTATCTTACCCTGACAGTTAAAAAAAATGCAGTCCCTCCAGTTATGAAACAGGGTGGTGGGGGTGGTGCGCGTGCGGAGGGTGCAAGCCCAAAGGGCTGGGACTGTGAAGGACCGACAACCGCCCATCCCCACCCATTCCCCCTCCCGCTCTGGTGCGGGGGCTTATTTCAAGGTTTGCTCACGTGGGCACGGGCGCCCGGAGCTCCTAGCACGAGTTTGGGGGCGGGGAGGTTCCTCATCCCCCAATCTAGGGCAGTTTGTTCAACTGCAGTAAAGGGAGCTTGATGTTCCAGCAGGGAAGGGATTTCTGAGAACTGGGACTGTCCTCAGATGAACTCTTCTCCTCAGGCTGCTGCTGCGGTGGCCGCCTGCGGAAGACTTTTTAAAAGGGCGATGCCAGGGACTGGGCGCGCGGCTCGCAAGTGGCTGAGCGACCCGCCAGTCTACGGTCCGAGCCTTGCGCCCGCCCCCAGGCGTGGGTGATTCAATGTGCGCAGCGCGGGGCTTCTCGGAGTTTGGGGGGGGGGGGGGTGAGCTAAACTTACCCTCCTGCAAATGCATGAACGGGTGGCCTTTCTGCTTGGCAAAGGAGAGGCCTGGAGTTTTGCGGGAGGCTGCTAAGTAGAGCGAGAGCAAAGTAGGGCGTCGCAGCAAGTTTTCGTGCAGGCTGGAGCCCCCAACGCTTCCCACCACCTAGGTGTTAACTGTGGTTATGACAGTAGGGGTTTCGCCACGTAGGGCTTTACCTGATTGTATTTCAAATCTAAGAACTCCGCCATTGTTGGAAGCCGGATCCCTTCAGCCCTGCCTCCCTCCTAATTCCCCTGTTTACACCAAGATGAAGACTCTCCCAAATTTGCCCTGTGAGCCTAGGCGGGGTGGCTGAAGTCGAAGGGCCTAGGTCCAGAAAGAAGTCTGGATCCAGCCCAGGACAAGGGCTGACACGTGATCCCCCTGCCCTCAGCTGGCCATCTGTTCGCTTTCCTTCCCGCCTAGAGGCTGGCAGCTCTGCCTAGCACGGTCCACGCCTCCCTGTAGGAAAGAAGGAAAAAAGCCAGAGTTAGTGGAACCCTGTGCTTCCAGAATGCGATTTTAACTTACTCCTCCCTCCAGGGGATTAGCCCTACCCTGGCTAGCTGGGAAAACTATTGCCTTGGGCTCAGGTTGAATAAAAACCTCCAGGGGAGGGGCCTGGGAATAGGCTGCATTCAGCCTAGCATACACTTCACTTTAGGCTAGGGTGGAAAATTTATCTAGCAAAAAGAATGAGATTCTCCGAGCCCTCCAGGCCACTTTCTACAGACTAGTTTGGACAAAGAAAAACAAAAAACCATGAAGTTATGAAAGAAGGTTTTTAAGGGATTTTGAACAAATTCATTTATCTCTGCCTGCTCCCCAATTAAATATTGATGTAAAGTATTCTGACCTTCGCTGCAGCAAAGAAGTGGTGTTGAAAGAACCCAAGTCTTGCCCAGTTTTTGCCCTAGGATATTTTTTGGCGGGGGTGACAGTATAGGGTGGAGAGGAAGTCCTTAGTATACATGTAGTTTGGAGGGGACTGTGAAGATGGCATTAATCTAATCCCATTGATTAACAAATCAGGAAATAGCTCTAAGAGGTTGCCTAGAAGAACAGAGTTTATCTCAGGCCCAGGAGGCCACTGTTCTTGAGAATTTGAATAATAAAGCCAAAGTTTAGGCAGAATTTAGAGAGGAAAACGCATACTTAAAAACTAAATACTGTAACCGTCCTTGAATTCTACTCCTCCCAGTTGGTTTGTATGAATTTGAAATGTGTATTTATGAAGACTAACTTGGGGGGAAACAGACCTCATTTATGTGGCATGATATATACTTTACTGGTAAATTATTCATTGTAAATAGAAATGATTCATATTAATTTGGGATAATTCATTCTGCCAGAATTTTAATTATGATAACCACATGCTGGCAAAACATCATAAGCTGGTTTTAATCATAAAACCTATAATATGCATCTCAATACACCAAAGAAAACTGTTGTTGAAAATACAAGAAAAAATCTTAAGGTAGGAATTATTACTTGTCGTTATATATATATATATATATCTTTAATAAGCCCAATTGAGGACAGAGTGCCTTTTTCTTTTCTTTTAAGATTTTATTTTATTATTTTTAGAAAGAGGGGAAGGGAGAGAGGCAGAGAGGGAGACATCAATGTATGGTTGCGTTTCACCTGCCTCCAGCCACAGATCTGACTGGAGACCTGGTTTGCAACCTGGTTATGTGCCCTGGCTGGGGAATCGAACCTGCGACCTTTGGGTTCGCAGGCCGGCACCTTATCCACTGTGCTACCAGCCAGGGCCCTTTTTCTTTATTTCTCTGTATTTCCCCATGCCTAGCTCATCAACAGAAACATAAATATTTGGGGAGTGAATGAGTGGAAAAGGAGAACAAGAATTATGAAACTGTTAAGTTTACAAAGATACCCTAAATTAAGTCAAGCAACAGTTATGTTTGTAAATGTGTGAGAGAAATTCACGTGTATGAAATCTCAGTTTTCTTTTATACCTCTAAAATGAATGAGCTGGAAGAGTTCAGGGTTTATGTCCAATCCAAACAAAACTAAATTAAAGGGAATTAGAAGAGGTAAGAAGTAGAAAGAGGAGAGTTTATATTAAAAACAAAAAAACTATGATGATGGATTTACTCACGTTCCTGGATTACAATTTTCAAGGAAAAATACAGATATTTCTTCTTTTCTGGAATATCCCCAGTATTAATTCTAGGGCTGTCTGAAGGTGTCCAGTGCAATGCCAGTTGCAATGCAAATCTGAGAGATGATAGGGACCCTGGAGAGATCCCTCTGGTATTTGTGCTGGACCTTAAAAGGCAAGCAAAGGTGCAATTACTAAGTGATCATGTATCCTTAGGGACAGAGTTTGTCCCAGAAAAATCATGAAGTAGGCCAATTCTCCTGGGGTTTAGCGAATTTTTTTTCCCTAACATTAAGGGGATTGGTATGAAAGAAACCTAAGATAGCTTCACTTTTACATGTAGTGATGTATGTACCTATCTTACTATGATATGATGATGATGATATTATTCTTGGTTGACCAGCATCCCCTTTTTATACTGCCCTTTCCCATGTAGTCACCTATTGTAATATTTTCCTGTACCACTTCAAAAGCAAAGTCAAAATAAACTACACTGCCTTCAGACTTAGAGGGCCAATTTGAGATCCTTCCTTTAGAAACCTAGAACTTAGTGTCACTTTCCAAACCTTAATAAAGGCTAACAGCCCGTGGGAATTAGGGTTGAACACTACTGGATCTGATCACATAGAGAAGCAGGTACCTCTCACATACAGTTAGGAGAATGAATTGTGCTGACAGTAAGCTTTCTGCAAAAGATATTAGCCCTAGATTCTTTTTTTCAACTATCAAGATGGAAAACAACCCCATCATTCATTAAGAGGGAGAGGTCAACTGAGTTAATCAAACTCTTAAGACCCAGACTAATTGCTGATCAAGTAATACCAAAGTATTCAATGTCTAAGGATCTCTGGCTGGTTATAGTTAAGAATCTGTTTAACATAGTTAATATTTCACAAAACCAAAGAGCTCAGTTATTGTTAAAGCTCAAAGAGCTAGAAACCAGGAGACCTATGATTTCAATTGAGTTCTGTCACTATCTAGCTGATAAGATTGACAAGTCACTTCTGTGTGTCCCTGTCTCCACATGTATAAGGTGAAGGAAGAAAACATACCTTAACCGTCATGCAAGGATCTGGGGACGGGGGGGAGGGGGGGGGCGAGAAAATGAGCTAAGAATGATTTTATTTTTAAGTTATAAATGTGAGGGATTTGTCTTTATTTAAATAACTTAAAAAAAAAACAGAATAAGTTGCATTAGGGAAGAACTTGGAAGTATCACAAAAGCTATGATGGAGTATTTGAATGTAAAAATAGGCAAAAAAAAAAAAAAATAAGTAGACTGTGTTTTAAAACAGAACTTTGTCAGCGTTGCATTTTTAAGGTGAAATAGTCATAGTTCATGTATTGAAAGGGAGGTATTATTAAAAATCTTTCCTAAAGATTGCTGCAACCCAAAACTGAATAGAAGAAAATTAATGCTGCTTTCTCATTTGTGTTTATCTTTGGGCAACATGGCCTGACATTTCATTTTAAAGTTTTTTAATTTTTTTAAAATTATAGACTCACACTGCATTTATTCATCTCCCCTACACTCCCCATGCCTTTCTCAAATTTACTGCCAACACCACAAAATACAAGGATGTGTCCAGTTTCACTACAGCTCTAAGCGTTTACAAGTGTTGAGCGCCAGCTTTCCGAACGCTATTCTGATTGGCTGAGCCAATGTCAGTGACATCAACCAACTTACTTTTGATTGGGAGACTGGTTGCTGGGACTGTAGCGTTTGCAGGAAGTCACTTAACTGTTTGCTAGCTGGAAAACCAAACTAGAAGTTCTCTTTTATCTTAAAAACGAATGCAAAGGACTAGGGAAGGTGTGTCCCACAGCCCCGCAGGCTGGAACGGGAGCCAGGAGGCCTGGACCAGCTACGGGAGACAGAGGCACTCCAGAAGATGAGCGGCTGCCCCTTTCCAGCCTCCGGGCTGTTACCCTTTTAAATGTCAGTGTTCTTGGCTAGAAGGGTAGCACGAGGCATCGAAACAGAACGGTCGGATTGGTCGCACGCCTCCGCTCTAGACGCACCTCTCTACTGAAAGGCCGTTCTGACTGGCAGGGGGAGAAAGTAAACAGAGTTGAATCACCTTCCCCACTGGCCAATTGGAGGGAGTTAGAATTGTGACGTGATGGGATTCTGCGAAATTGTTACTGAGCAAGAGAATGCCGGAACGGTGCGGACAGCCCAGAGCAGGGGCTCAGAAACCGTCAGTGGACTGGGGGAAAAGTGTCTCTTAGGCGTGGCTCTTGGTCCCACCCTTGCCACCTGCGTTGGGGTGGTCTGGTGAATGTCCTAGGTCCTTAGCTCCACGGAGAGGCGGAGGAGGGCGTGTACCTCTCTTGCAGTTTCCTCTCCCAGCGCCTCGGGGGCGTATTCAGTCGAATAAACTTGCGACCGCCACGTGTGGCGTCTTTCCAAGGAAGCCGGCTGGGAGAGGTGGGCGCGCCCGTCGGGGGTATTGCGCCCGGCGCCGGACACCGCAGCAGCGAGAGGCGGCAGCGCGGCGAGTTCAGCACCGTGGCGGCTGCGTGCGGAGGCGCTGCGGGTTACGTAAAGATGAGGGGCTGAGGTCGCCTTGGCTCTCCTGCGATTCGGAAGCGCCCCGCGCCCCCGCCCCCTTGGCCGCCGCGCGGTGTTCGTAGTCCGAGGCCAGGGCAGGGTAAGCCGAACCTCTGCAGCCACCGCCAAGTTGGACCGCGCCGCCGGGGCTGCTGTCGCCCGCACCATGTCCGCGGCCGCCTACATGGACTTCGTGGCTGCCCAGTGTCTGGTTTCCATTTCCAACCGTGCTGCGGTGCCGGATCATGGGGGCGCCCCGGACGCCGAGCGGCTGCGACTACCTGAGCGCGAGGTGACCAAGGAGCACGGTGACCCGGGGGACACCTGGAAGGATTACTGCACACTGGTCACCATCGCCAAGAGCTTGTTGGACCTGAACAAGTACCGGCCCATCCAGACCCCCTCGGTGTGCAGCGACAGTCTGGAGAGTCCGGATGAGGATATGGGATCCGACAGCGACGTGACCACCGAATCTGGGTCGAGTCCTTCCCACAGCCCAGAGGAGAGACAGGATCCTGGCGGCGCGCCCAGCCCGCTCTCCCTCCTCCACCCTGGAGTGGCTGCGAAGGGGAAACACGCCTCCGAAAAGAGGCACAAGTGCCCCTACAGTGGCTGTGGGAAAGTCTATGGAAAATCCTCCCATCTCAAAGCCCATTACAGAGTGCATACAGGTTAGCGTCGTCTCTCTCCCACCGACCTCTGGGGTTAGGTAACCTTTGGCCTGGGAGCGTTCCTGGGCGTTAAGGACACCACACTCGGCCTAAAGAGTGCAAACATTTTGGATAAGATGCTGTTTAACTCTTTAGATATTTGAACGGTGTAGAGACCGAAAGCTCGCTCTCCTTAATTGTCCCCAGCCTCTGGAAGCCACGGAAAACATTAAACTGGCAGACGGAGTGAGAGCCGAGTGCTAGCCTGTGTGCGTGGCTTCGTGGGGAGTGGCGCTGCCCCTCCCCTGTCCCGCCCCGCCCCCAGGACTCCCGCACCGCAAAGGCGACGTTGGGGCTACCTTATCTAGGCAAAGGCTGGGGTTGGGGTGGGGGTACTGGGGGAGGGGGGTGAGTGCGCAGTCAAATGGCATATGTTTTATCTGATTGTCATGTGGAATTGCAGAGAAGTGGCCAGAACCTGGGTGGAAGCGGCACTTTTACGTGGAACCTTTTAAGGCCCACTAAGGACTCATTTAGGTGTGTGCTTGCTACTTTTCAGGGCTTGCCAAGGTGGTTTTAAATTTGGCCAATAGTCTCCGGAGAGGTTTAAAATAACATTGCTTTAGGCAACAGAGGAGTTTGATCAAGCCATGGTTGGTGGGTAAACTTCACGACCAACTAGTTAACCTCTTTAATGGGAGAGATTTCAGAGCTAATTTTTTCCCCTGTGACTTAGGTTCACCCTCTACCCTGAATAGAGCAGTTAGGGAGGAGGAGGTGTGGTCCTTGTTGGAGGTCAAGGCAGGGTAATGACTGTTAAAAATGTTCTGGAGGCCCAAGGAATGGTCTCTTCCAGAAAGAACAAAAGGCAAGACTGGTCGGATAAATGTGGCCAGAAAGACATCTGCAGGGTAAAGGGGGCTTTGGAGACTTATTGAGACCATGGTCAGCCAGTTCTGTTGGTTCTGTTTAACAATACTCAAGAAAGCTGGAAGCCTTGGCACTTGTCCTTGCTGCCTCGCCATCTTTAGTAAGGTTTCTGTGCAACTGCCGTTCTGGCAAGGAAACACAGGGCTTGCTGTTGTCCTGCTTGCAGCCCTTTTCCCTCTGTCCTAGACACCATGCTTCAGAGGTTGTTGTGGGAGTTACTTGGAAAAGTGTTGTCCTTTTGTGTAAATTTGGATACTTTTAAGATGAGGCCCTGGGCCTGTGGTTTGAAAATGATAAAATGGTGGATTTTGTTTTGTTTAGCTTTTGAAAAGAGAGGCCACTTAACTGCATCTCCTATTTTATTTCCTTTGGCAAGTGCTTGTTGTAGAGGTGGTACTGGCACTGGAATAAAACAATTTCCTCTGTGGTTTATGCAAAATCAGGTTCTGTTTGGGGTTGTCCTCCAGGTTGCCACGGAACAGCACATTCTGAAGTTTGTATCTGTAAGGTTGTTGAAGGACATGTGTCTGAATTGGGGGATGTGACCTTTAGCGTGGCTTGCCAGGGGTGAAATAGGGGTGCATTAACCCCAGGGTGTTACCAACAGCTGTTAGGCAGGCCTAGCTGTGTCAGCCATGTTCCCAGAGTTTGGGTGATCACTTGGGCACTCACTGCCACCTTGAGCAAAGGCACTTTCTCCTTCAGGGAGCTGCCCAGTTGTGCAGCTGGGGAGGCCTGCCGTGCTTCAGTGTGAGCTACCTGAGTCCCCTGATACAGACTTCCCAACATTCTGAGCCATTCAGCTGAGTGATTTTTCTCGGGCATTTTAGAAATGGCTGCTTATGTGTGCGTGCATGCGTGGTGCTTTTTAATTCTCCGTAAAGCAAGTCAGCTCAGCTGTTTCAGGAGAACCTTTTACACAGTCGAGAGTGGAAAATGAAGTGAAATGTTAATTCTGTTTTAGCTACTATAGTCAGTCTTTGGAAAATAGTGATATGGTGATTGCAGGTGTCTTGTTTATGTTTGGGTGCTCTGTAATGGTAGGGCATGGTTGAACTAAAACCTCAGCCTCTGTAAGTTTCATCAGAAGAGTACTCCTGCTAAAAAAGGTGTGTTGAGGCTACTCAGAATTAGAGACTTATAGTAGGTTTCATGCATTTAGAAGTTTTAGGTACAGCTTCCAGCTAGATTGTCTTTGGGGAAGGGGAAGAAGCTTCCTGATTTTCCTTTTGTTTGTATTAAACCCAGAAGGTGGGCAGGAGATAGCAGTTGGAATGTCTGCCTTCTGTGCAGATTTTAAGAGCTAAAATTCCAGCCACACCCCCCTGCTTGATGTGGCCCAACGAGAATCCCTCAGGCTGCCTGCCCATCTCCTCTAGAGCTTCCTATATAGCTGCCCCTATATAGAACCAGTGGCTTGAGAAGTTGAGTCATATAAACAAAATGCCAATTAATTCAGTGTAGCTGTTTCTATAGTATCCTAGGAGAAAGAAGCTTCTGAGGCAGGCCGAGCTGGATTCTGATTTGTCCTACAGTTTCCCAGTTGTGAGACCTTAAGCAAGTTACTTGAATTCAGAGTTTGCAAGGCCTGCTGCTGAATTTGCTTTGCACATGTGTTTGGCTTGGCCAAAGTAAGGTTTAAAAAATTTAATTAGTTATCTATATCTAAAAATCAGAGGATTTGGGCATAAATCCAGACTTCTGGCTTCTTTGGAAAAATCGAACAATCTGGCCTGAATTCCTGCTTAGCAACAACTGGCTTGAACTGGTCTTTCTTTATCTGGAGCAATGTACCCTGTTTTAATCATTTACATCACCTCTGTGGGCATTTGAGTTTGCAAACTCTGCTTTATTTGAGCCTCAGTTTTTAAATCCACAAAATAGGGTAGTATCATTGAACTCAAAGGCTCTTGTGCAAAGATAATATTTATAAAACACTTAATAGGATTCCATATACAGTAGCATCTTCAGAAATACTAGATCTTATCGTCTGTGTGATAGGGGGTCTTCAAAATGAAGAAACCTAGGCTAAAGTTATTTTTAAGTTGTACGTTAGTTTACATTTTGTAATGCTATGCTCAACTTGTTTTTCCTCAGCCTCTAGATCAGATATCTTCTCAGGTGATGTACCTCTAAAGTTTAAGCAGTGGATCCATGGTTAATCTGAAAAAAAAAAAAAACACTGTTTTCTGTTTCTAGACATTTTGGACACTTTAGGTTGTATTTATGTTTCATATTAACAATTAGGTACATTGAAGTACTTTGCCTGAAAGCACATCAAGCATATTATCTGAAAATGCAACCAGCTTGGAAGTTGATCCTGGCACACCACCACAGACCACACCCACGTCACGGCCTCCGCCTCTGCATGCACACGGGCACGCACTCTCCAGCATCCCTGACAGTCCCCACATCCACACCCATGCTCTCTTCCACCCTAACTGGGCTTCCACAAACCCACCCACTCCCTAGACCCCCTCCTGTATCCAAGCCCCCTCAACCCCTCCACGAACACTTTAAAAAGTGTATTCCAAACTTCCTGGCATTGTGGTCACCCTGTACATACAGTTTAGGTATATTGGGGTTGGGGAGTATCTTTGGAGGGAGGAAACAACTACATTTAGATTCAAGATCAAAAGTCATCAGAATTGCCTGATGTGGAATCACACTCAGTTGACACCTGGGTAATAAAAACCTTCGGCCTTATTTCCATGCCAAATGCAATTTTACTCTCTTTGGAGGGGACTTAAGATACCTGTCCTCAAATGGTGACAAAGGGTTGAGCGTGACAGCACTGCTTACAGCATTCTGAATATCAGAAAGCCTTAAATCCCAACCATCACACCCCAGTTCTATAGGAAAAAAAAATTTTTATGTAAAACAAGCACCTCTCTAGAGTTGCAAGCACCCCAAGAGTAGCTGCTTCTGCTTCTCCTTATCCTGTGAGAACGTTTAACTACAAAGAAAAGACTTTCTGGCTAATGGGACCTTCCAATATGGGGAATAGATTTTATGCTGTAGGAACGTCCAGGTCAAACTCAGGTGGGATGTTTTGTCCCGGAAACTAAAGTTTTAATATTTTGCTTAATTAGATACCAGGCTTGCTGTATGCTTTTTATACTCTTTTTAATTACTGGAAAAACCTTTAGAGTCAGTGGTTTGGTTCAGGAGAATCTAGTTTCATTAAAAGTGTGAGAAGCATCCACTTCCACTGCCCAGGAGGTAGGCGTTCAGGGACAGGGCAAGGTCTGACTTTGGCCACGACCGAGGCTCGGAGCCTTAGCTCAGAAGTGGGCTACAGGCAGCCCACTAACCAACTGCTGCCCAGCCTTTACTACCTTCTCTGCATGAGTAGAGATGTTTTCTCTGCCCATCCCTCTTCGCAGTGGACTTCCTAAACTGCCATGAAATGGTATTTCATAACCTGACATACTTCGTCCAAGAGAGATTTACAACTAAGCTTGGGTGGGGCTTGCTTGCACAGTTTTTCTACCTTTTTTTTTTTTTTTCTTTCATTTTCTCACCCTTAAGGAGACTTTAGACATTTTTTTTCCATAATTTCCATATGCCCCCATGACAGTTTAGTCCCACAAATATTGTAGAGCCATCAGTATAGAAGGCCACAAACCACTGTAATAGCCAAGACTTTTTCACCTGCCGAAGATCAAATTTTTGCTACCCCCCAGTGAGACTGTGTAGACAGACCCAGGCTCATGGATCCTGTCAGGAAAAAAATAACAATCCACATTCAGGAAGAGAGCAGAGGGCTGCACAGGGCTTCTAAGCTGTGCAGGATGATAGGTTTCTAGGTATCGCAAGGATGTCCTATAGGGATCAATCTTGAGTTTCTGACAAGGGGTTAAAATTCCATTGATTCCCAGGAAAGATGGCCCCACCCGCTTGGAATCTCACCCTGAGGATGAAGGACTCTTGGGGATCCCATCAGCTCGTTAACTCCTAGTCCCAGAGGTGGGAAGGACCAGTTGCTGTTCTTCCTCCCTTTCTGCTTGCCCATCATCTTCCCTCTACCGGTTCTAGCAAAGACAAAGTGGGGCGGCCATAGAATAGCTTCAGCTGCTGGCAGGATTGCAGTTTCACCGCAAAAAAAATCAAGTGGAGCAGAATTACAGAGTAAAAGCATTGTTTCGCTTGACTTTCCTCTCAGATCTTCTGTGAGAGGTGAGAAGAGAGAGGGGACGGGTGCAGATGGGGCCTAGGTTGGGAAGGGAGGTACCAGAGTAAACTTCTTTTTTGGTGTTTTGATGGTAAAAACCCCATTACTTTCTGACGCAAAGATGTCTGTAACCTGAGGGAAATGAATTCTTGGACTCCAAACCAAGGGTCAGATTTACATTCCTGTCTCAATTGTTGACGCTTCTCCCACGAACTTGTCATTCTGCAACATCTGTGGGAAATTCCCAGATTGAACTTCCCAGGGAGAAACCTCATATGGCGTACTGGGGAAGTGGCTGACAATGGTATTCCTTAATAGGGTCATGGAGAAGAGAAGTGGGTGGCTGATTTCCCAGTGCTTGCTTTCAGTCGCCCCTAAAACAACTTGACGTGCCCTGGTTAGAGAAGGCTTTCTAACCCCCCAGTTTGGCTTCTGAATGCCTGATGATCGTTAGCACTCTTGATTTAAAAACAAAACAAACCAAAAAACTCAGCATTGTCATTTTCCTTAGTCTTGACTTCCAAAATTTCTGGATTTGCTCCCCCTCCCCTCCTCTGTTCTCAGGCTTGGAGAGAAAGCTTGCCGCATTCCAGGCCTTTCCTGCTCAATTCCTCCCCCGCATCCGACCCTCCCACCTTTTCCTAATGTTTCTCCAGCAGTCCCAGCTCCCACTGAAGAGTGTAAATTAGTGCCTCATAATTGGTACAAAGGCACTTTCTGTTTCTATGCAACACACGCAAAAAGGAGGGGCAAGAGGAAGAAGAAAAAAACCCCACAGGCAGTTAAAAAGACAGAGAAATGGGATTCTCTGCAGTGGTCTTTGAGCAATCCTGCCTCTCACCCCACCCCACGTTTTGTTGGGAAGTTAGTCACAGGCTCAGGCCTAACTCAGAGCGCTTGGTGGCAGCAGTTGTCAGTATCAAAAGAATAGAACATGGAGGTTGGAAGTGACCTTGAGAGGTCATCACATCCATCATTTTGTCTCTTAAAAAGCATATGCCCACCCTCTCAGACGATTGTTCCGTTTAAGCATTTTGAGGGCTTTGGATGGTTTGGAAGTGCCCAGCGACGGTACAGAAACTGGCTCCCTGCCTTGACAAGCATGTGACTTTGAGCATAGCGTGGACTCACCCTGAGCCTCACATTTCCTCAGCCGCACGCAAAGGCGCCAGGTACTCGGAAGGGCCGTGCTAGAGGCCCGAGCTTGGCCCAGGTGGAGGGATGATTCTTGGTTGTGAATCCTTTGGAGGTCTGTAATTTGAATGCTTTCCTCCCATGGTCTCTAGAGGGTTTCAGTTTGTGATGTGCTCTGTTTTGTTTTGTGTTTTCATTTAACCTTGATTTGAAGATTGGCTTCAAATTAACCAAATTAACTGAGTGGAAGGGTGGAAGTGGAGTCAGCCCTGGACCGCTGCCCTTTTATTATTTATTAAATATTCTGTGAAACAGCCCAAGGCCCAGGGCCTGTGAGAGTTCCTACTCCCTTCCTAGAGCCATGCCGAAACTTTAATACCTTTTTGGTGCATTAAGGCCAAGAGTAAACATTTGTCTTAGCTGGGCCTCAAGCAGTCCCCTCAGCAAATGATAGGACTAACATTATTATTCATTGAGAATGCCTTCCCCACTAAAGGAGTGATGAGATGCATCCATTTTTTTTAACGTGTAAGATATTCCAAGGCATTTATTTCCCTTTGTGCTTAAAGCCCATGTTTATGATGGTGTATGCACAGGCTTCCCTTTTAATCTCAGCTTATCATGACCTATGGTAGCGTTTGCAATCTTGAGATGAAAATTGATCATCTGGATCTGAACTCGAAAGGTTCCAGAACTGCAAGAACCAGTTAGCTCACCGTGTAAACCCAGGGCTACGGGGCCTTTGACATTTTAAAAAAATAAAATAAAGAATGATCACAAATTTGAACAGGAGAATGGAATTCATCCCTGATTGAACCTTTTTAAAAAGTAAGGATATGATTTAAATAAAATAAAGAGACGGGAGCTTAAGCCATACAAGAAAACCGACAAGGACTTGAAATGCAGGCAGTCGTATTTGTATTAAAGAAACTTGGAAGTTTTTCCAAGGCGAGTCAGTTGTTCTAGAGCGAGTGCCTCTGGAGGACCAGACTTGAACCAAAGTGGGAACCAGTGGGGCAGACAGGAGTACAGAAATCTGCCTCCTGTGCATTATGGGCATTTCAGACCTGGAAAAAATCTTACAGGCTATCATTGGAGAGAGGAGAAAAAAGGATTCACCATCTCTGCCTTCCAAGGAGCCAGCTTGGATGAGAGAGAGGCAGTCAGGGAAGAGGAAAGCCTGAGAGGCAGTCAGGGAAGAGTGTGTGGAGCCCGAATGGGAGAGCTTTGTGGGAGAGGACGTGGCCTGCAGTAGGGAGAGCAGCTAGAGCAGGGCTTTCCCACCCCTCAGACCTTGCGTTTGAATCCTGCCTCTACCACTCTATAAGAACTTTCTGAGCCTCAGTTTTCCCATCTGTAAAATGGAGTTCAGTATTTTCATACTCATGGATTTGTTATGAGGCTTAATTCAGATGAGTTATTTAAAGCATTTAGAACAGTATCCCTAAAGACTGTTATAATTAAAAATACAATAATTAGCATGTATTGCCCAGAAAGCTTCTGTTCTAGAATTTTTGTTTACAATTCCAGATGAATCCAGCAGCAGCTCATTCACTTAAATAATATTTATTGAGTGACTGTTACACACAAAGAGCTGTTTTAGATGTTGATAGTAGGTGATGTGAATGTAGTGAATAATAATAACAATACTAGTAATGAGGTAAAGTATTAGTAATCATTAATATTAATAATAATAGTACTAATAACAGTAACATCCACCATTTATTACATGCCAAATTCCAAGCCAAATGTTTGACATACGTTGTCACATTTAAACTTACAGAAGTCCTATGGGATTGGAAGATTCTCCTATTCTCATTTTCCAGGAGTTAGTTAACTTAGTCCATGGTTACTCTGGAATTTTCCTAGCGTGTTTCTAGGTGTTAGAGTTTCACACATGTGGTTATTGACCTGGACCTCATGGGTTTCTGCCCATGGGAAGAGACCCAGTGTTTCGCATGGTTCTCTCAGGCTTGGCTCTAAAGCTACCCATCTGTATTCTCCACTCTTGTGTTCTAACCCTGCCTTGTGGTTGGTTTTTCATGAAGCTTAGTTAGGAATACCTACAGAAATCTTGGACTCAGAGCAACTTTTCCAATAGTTATCCAGAACCTGCTTCCTTCCAACTGAAAAAGACCCTAGTTCTGGGTACATAGCTGTATTAGTTAGGACTCCTGGTTGCAAGTAGCAGAATCCAATCTTGGACAGCCTTAATAAAAAAAAATAAAAAGGAATTTTATTAGCTAAAATTGGCAACACCTCTGGGGTGGCTCTGGTGACAGGTATCTCTAGCTACAGATACTCAGCGACTACCTCTGTCCCTGACTCTGCTTTGCTGTTTTTTTGCTTTGGCTTCATCCAGGGCAGGCTGTCTCTGTGAGGTAGCTGACTAGTGCCGGACTCCCATCCTGTCAATTCAGCAAGCCCTGGAAGAGGTAGTTTCTTTTTCCGAATGATTCCAGCAAATGTCCCAGGCGTCAAGCCTCTAATGTCGTGCTTGTCCCTGCACTCAGTCACTGTGGCATGGACGGGCTACACACAACCTCTGGGGTTGTGGGCGTTGCCACTAGGATTTATACCTATATAGACTCAGAGTGAGGAAGGGGTGGTTTCTAAAAGGAAATTTGAGGTATGTTATTCATTACCCCAAAGAAGCAATGGATGCCAGCCAGACACAACAGCCATTCACACCATCCACCCATTTAGAATGATAAACAGGATGTTCCAAAGAGCAGATTTTGACAAAATGAGAGACATATGAATATGACTTTTTTCCTCTGTATTTTTCTTCCCTTTGAAGAGAAAGGGCTTGAACTATCTCGGGAGTTCAACCTAGTCACATGCTACATGGTCTTTGTGAGCACAAGTCATTTCCACATGTATTTCCTGCACGCAGGCCCACACCTATACACTTCCCTTAGTGGAAGCCGGTACCCAAAGCCTCACATGAACCAGTGCAGCAGCCGTGTGGTCATTAGCACCATTCTCTTGGTCTTAATTCCAGTCGTGCGTCCATTTTGGTGCCCAGAATGGTTGTCACTGTGTGTGCTAATAGATAAAGGCCTCATCTGTACAAAGATGAGCTGTTCATTTGCTGAAGTCCATTGGGATTCAGACGTCTGTTTAAGTGTGCCTAATACCCCAGCAAAATTCAGTAATAAATCATAAGAGGCAAAAATTAGATCTTCAAAATAATTTATAAAACACATCAAAATGACTTAAATCCCTGCGCTGCCCTAACTCTACGGTAGTTTTGCACCATTGCTGGTTTAACGAAAATAAGCAGCGTGACAACCAGACAGCTGGCTTTCCCTCTCTCCTGTTGCGAATCGTGCCCCTGGCCGGCGACACATGCTTGTTGGTGAGCATTAGCCCACTGGGGCGGGGGTTCCCAGCATGAGAGAAACACGGGCTGTGCCCCTCCCAACTGAGTCATTTCTTCTCAATGTCCTGCTTAGCCAGAAATTTCGAAACACATGCCCAGAAACGCCTGCCCAAGGAGGGCTGCGGACATCAGCAGGGGCTGTCTGGTGCAGGTTGGATGCTCAGATCTGCCATTCTTTGCGGTCTTCAGTGACACACACCAGGCAGTACTAATTAGTGGCTCACTGCACTAAGGCTTGAGAACTATTTGACAGTAGCTCCTGTGGCACATGTGAGGAGGATCTGTGGTCGTCACAGCCTTATTCTGGTGCCAGCAGTGTACAGAAGTTGAGCCTGGAGAGAAAAAGCTAGAAACAGGTGCCGGAATAGCAGCACTAGTGACTGAGTGCCACAGCCTGGCTGGCAGGTAGAGGAGGCCTTTACGAACCAGACACCTCTCTCCTCTCCAGTATTTTCCTCTTCTGCCCTTTGTCTTTTCTGGATAGCAGTTGTCCCCAGACTGAAAGCTGTAGATGCTACAAATAATTTTTTTTTTTAAGATTTTATTTAATTATTTTTAGAAAGAGGGGAAGAGAGATAGGCAGAGAGGGAGAGAGACATCAATGTATGGTTGCTTTTCACCTGCCTCCAGCCACAGACCTGACTGGAGACCTGTTTTGCAACCTTATTATGTGCCCTGGCTGGGGAATCAAACCTGCGACCTTTGGGTTTGCAGGCCGGCACCTTATCCACTGTGCTACCAGCCAGGGCAAAATTTTAACAGTGCACAAATGGTGAGGTTATTCTTGTTTTCACTAACGATGCACACATCTCAGCAGCCTGGGTAAAGTAGCTATACATTTTGGATAAGAACTTACCCATCACAAACATGGGCGCGCAAAGAGCAACTCAACTAGACAGCTCTTAAGCCTCTTTCCTACTCCTACCCTTTTACTTGGGCAATTCAGGGTCTCTCAGTCAATTCTTTATTAAATTGTATCCTCCTTTGGGTAAAATTTCATAAAACCAGAGTTTTCTCCCCCTTCCTTTGCCTTTGTTTCTCCTAGGAATGATCTGTTATTTGTTAAGAGGCTCACCTCTGATCTTGGCATCATGGGAGGGTTGTCCATGTTGCATGCCAGCCTTTGACAGGGTGGTCACCCCTGGGCCGTCATGCACCAGCTCAGGTCTGGGTCCTGATGTGCTGACCTCCTGTGCTGAAAGGGACCTCTGCACAGTAGCTCCGGGTGTTAGATCCTTGCACTCTGTGACACAGTCCTCCTGTGGCCGCTTCCCAAGCATGTGGCCTTAGGCACAGGAATACACAGTACACAGCCTACATTGGGAAGGGTGCAAGGCGTCATGGCATGCACCAAGACCCTTCTTTCAGCAGGGCTACCCAACTCCTCTAACTTGAGTCATTGTGGGTACTTCCCTAGAGGGGCTCATGCAGGCTCTGGGCATGCTCTGGGCCAGGTGACTGTGGCTACTCCTGGGACTGCCCAAGCCTGTTTCTAAAAGGAGAGGAGAGGATGCCAAGCACTTCTTAGGGACCTCAGCATCTGCTCTCTACAAACCATCCCCCTAATCTCTCTTTCTCTACAGCTCAGGTCTTGGTAGGAAACACTAGTAAATTAAGAGTTTCAGGTTAAAGACTTTTGAATATGCTTTATATTGTTAAAACTCTATTGTGACATTTAAAGCTCAATAGCAACTTATTTATTATAAACTGTCTCTGCCTTCCCTAGAGCAATGATGCTTCTGGGAAGTAAGAGCATTAGAAAAACATGCCCTAGCCCTGGCTGGTGGCACAGTGGATAAGGCGCCAGCCTGTGAACCCAAAGGTCACTGGTTCTATTCCCAGCCAGGGCACATACCCAGGGTGCAAGCCAGGTCTCCAGCCAGGTCCATGGCTGGCAGCAGGTGAAAGTCAACCATACATGGATGTCTCTCTCCCTCTCTGTCTCTTTCCCTTTCCCTCTCTCTGAGAATAATAAATAAAATCTTTAAAAAGAAAGAAAGAAAGAAAGAAAGAAAAAGAAATGCCCTAAAAGGCTCTCTCTATATCTAGGCTGGGCCTTTGCTCTTTTTTCACAACTAATCTTGCTTTATGCTCAACACTGAAGGAAGAATTTGAAAATTGGTTCCAATCAAAAGGTGTCCTTCTGTGTATCACCTGCCCTCTAGGTCAGCTTTATCTGAAATAGGACAAGTTTGAATTTGATGGCCTTAAGAATCATCCAAAATGCAAAGATTCTAAGAATTTATGTTCTTAGGATAGTTTTCCCATCAAACATCTGTATCCTGTTCATTGTTTAGTGACTAGTAGTTATTTCTTATTTCTCTTATCCACATATAACTGGGAAGAGGCATCATAATCTAAGATAGCAGGGAAAATGTAGGTGTGGGAAGCAGCTCGTCTAGGCCTAGACCTGGCTGTGTGGTTGTAAAGAGGTCGCTTCACCTCTGCTGATTCTTAGCTGCTGAGATGGGGGCCACATAACTGAGACATTGGAATGTGCTTCTAGCTGGGTTGAGAACCAAAAAAGTCAATACCCTATTGTCTGCCATCTTTTTCTGAGGTCCCCCGCACAGGAGCTGCCTCCCAGATCAGCTGAGGTGGGGTACTTGCTAGCAATGTTCGAACAGGCTTTTTTCTGGCGTGCTCCCATGAGGAAGTTTGGGGTGAGAGAGGTTACAGACACACACCCACTTTCCAGTTCAGAACCTAAAGTATGGGGCCAGCTGCTTCCAAAGATAAACACAGGGTCCAGGAAGTAAAATAACCCATTCACTCTATAGAGACTCTGTTGTACCAACACATGAGATATAAAAGGAAGCCAATCACAGGCAGGATTCAGAGAGGGACCATGAGCAAATGACAACAGGATGGGATGCCATTCAGGCAGGATCACTCTTCCAAAGCCTGTCAAGTGTTTTCATTTTTCCAGAACATCTACATGTGTAGGTAGCAGTATTTTTGGCAAAGCAGGAAGGTTTTGATTTTTTTATTTTTGAGTTCATGATTTATGTAGGGAAATGTAGAATTGTCCTCTATCCATTGCATAGGTGTGTCTGCACTTGAGGACAATGGATTTAAAAAATAAAGCAAAGGCACATTTTGTACCTGTGAGTCAGTGTCGCTTTGCTGTAGGTACTAAGGACAGATGATAATGGACAAGGGACACTGAAGGCCTTGGGTTGGGGCAGGTATATGCGGGTACGTGCCCTGCCAGCCACATCCATGAGAGATGCTACATTGGTCTTGGCTTCCCACGTCTACACACTCTCAGTCCTCATTAGGAACATTCTCATCAGCTCCTAACGAGGACTCTCCTGGTTGCCACAGCCCTGACTGCCTGTGTGACTCCAAATCTGAAGGGAGATTCCTTTCTCTTCTCATAGGGGCCATTTTTCCTTCCCATATAGAAAAAGTAGGAGAGGGGGTGGTGGACGAGGAGTGAAAAAACAGATGTAGTGCGTTCTGAAAGTTTCTCACTTTCTAACCATTTATTTGAGAAAGAAACAGAGTAATTTCTCTCTTCTCTGGTCTTGGACACTAGAGTGTTCCAGTAATTTCTCAGTAGAAATTAAATCCTCCCCACTTCATTCCCTATGATTATGTAATCCATTCATGGAAAAATTTAAACTCGGATGAGCTATCATTTCCTTTGTTTTCTGTAAGACCTTTTCCTGACTTTTTCTCATTATAAAAGAAATTTGTCCTTGCTGTTTTGAAAAATTAATTAGGAAATCACAGAAAGAAGTAGCAGCTACATGTTGAACCCCTCCCCTGTAGATAACTCCTGTTCTCATTTTGTATATTTTCTTCCAGGACTTTTTCTCCCCAGGTATGTCCCCACCCATCCCCCGCAGATCATACCCTGCTCTTTTCACTTAGCAGTGTATTGCTCACAGTTTTTGGATTTCATTCTGTCATGTTCTGGTACCTATTATTCCACCATGTGGTTACACTTACACCTATTAAACCAGCTCTTTGTTGTTACACATTTAAATTGTTATCCAGTTTTATCTTGTATAGGCAATGCTGGTATTCCAATATATTTTTGCGATCCTATCTAAATATTCCTAAATATTCCAAAAATAATTCCTAGATGAATATATTGCCAGATAGCCCTGGGTAGATTTGTAAGTCCCATTCGTGCAATAGAGGGCCTGTTCTTCATGCCTAGATCAATGGTACATTTTCACCAGCCTGATAAATGTTTCACTGGTGTCTTAATTAGTATGTTTTATTTGTGAGATTGAATATGTTTTTATGTTTTTATTTATTAGCTGTTAGTATTTCTTATTGTATAACTTATTGGCATCCTTGCTCAATTTTGTTGAATTGGGCTGTTCATTTTGATTTGCAAGTGTCCTCTTCATATTATATAAGATTTTAAACATTACAATTTCCTTAATTTAGTTCACTCCTTTGGCTCTGTTTTTTTTTTAAATATTTTAAAATTTTATTTTCAGAGAGGGTAAGAGAGGGACAGAGAGAGGGAGAGAAACATTGTTATGTGAGGGATACACAAGAGAAACATCTATTGGCTGCCTCTTGGCAGGCCCCCAACAGGGGACCTGGCCCACAGTCTAGGCATGTGCCGTGACTAGGAGGGAACTGGTGACCTATAGGTTCCTAGGCTGGTATGCAATCCACTAAGCCACAGAGTCAGGGCTCTTTTGGTTCTTAAATTTCTTTGCAGTGCATTTTTATATATTTCAAAACTATTCTTCAAGTAGGTTCTGCATTTGGTTTTATGTTTAAAAAGTTTCTCCCCAATCCAGGATTCTAAAAATATTCACCTATATCTTCTTTTATGTTTGTAGGGTTTTTTTGTTTTTGTTTGTTTGTTTGTTTGTTTTATTCACATTTATACATATAACCCATTGGGACTTTATTTAAGTGAAGGTATAAGGCAGAGAACCAGACTTAACTTTTTTTAAACCAGATGTCTATGCCATTTATCAAATTAAACATCCTTTTATTCACTGATTTGCAATATCCTATCCCTATGCAGTCTTGATTTTATTTTCAGACTTGAGTCTGCTCCACTGATTTGTCTTTTTCTGTGCTGGTATCACACCATCTTAATTATTGCAGCTTTAATCATGCATTTTAATAACTGGTATTGCAAGTGTTCGCTTACTATTGTTCTAATGCTGAAGTTCTTTGGCACATTGAGCATAGTTATTCTTACAAATGAACTTTAGAATAATTTTGTCAAGCTTAAGAAAAAATAATTTCTATGGGTGTGTTAATTTTGTAGATGAATTCTACAGAATTGCCATATTCTAACCGTTGAGTCTTGTCATCCAAGAGTATGGGAAATGTTTTATTTATTCATTTTCTTTTATATTAGGGTTTTAGACTTTTCTTCACACAGGTCTTGAACTTTTGTTGTTAGGCTAATCCTGACTGGCTGTGGTTACCATATAAGAAAATCATTGCTTTTTTGTATACTTACATCTACAAGTAAATTTTATTTTATTTATTTATTTATTTATTTATTTATTTTTAAAGATTTTATTTCATTATTTTTAGAAAGAGGGGAAGGGAGAGAGGCAGAGAGGGAGCAAGACATCAATGTATGGTTGCCTTTCACCTGCCTCCAGCCACGGACCTGGCTGGAGACCTGGCTTGCAACCTGGTTATGTGCCCTTGCTGGGGAATCGAACCTGCGACCTTTGGGTTCGCAGGTCGGCAACTTATCCACTGTGCTACCAGCCAGGGCCTTATAAGTAAATTTTAAATTTATATTAGCTTTTCAGTTATTTATCTTAGACTTCCCAAGTAGAAAGTTGTTTCAACTATAAATAATTCCTGTTTCACTTCCTCTTTCCACCATTTGCTTCTTAGTTTATCTAGTTGCACTCACTGACGTTTCCTGAGCCCATTAGATAGCAGTGATGGTGGAGGCGAGGTTCCATCATGCTTTGTGGGAATGCTGCTTTTATTTTACTATTGACCTTGTTGGGGAAAGGTTTCAGATCCGTATCTTATATCCTGTTAAAGAGCTTATTTTTCTGTTTTCATAAAAGCTGTTAGGGATGGATGTTGAATTTTCTCAAATTTGTCAAGGCAAGATGTATAGGGGGGGTGGGGGTGTTACCCTGTTAAAATGGGGAATAATATCAATATGATTTTCTCATATCAAATTATCCTTTTATCTCAAGAATCCCACTTGCTTTTTTCTTTCTTTTGCAATCCAAAAACACTACATTTCCTCAAGAGGCAGCATTAATGCATTAATTTTGTACATCTGTGAGAAGCTATCTTTTTTTTCTTCTTTTAAAAATTTTATTTATTTTTAGAGAGAGGGAAGGGAGAGAAAAAGAGAGAAACATCAATGTGTGGTTGCCTTTCACACACCCCCAACTGGGGACCTGGCTCATAACCCAGGCATGGGCCCTGACTGGGAATTGAACCAGTGACCATTTGGTTCGCAGGCCAGCACTCAGTCCACTGAGCCACACCAGCCAGGACAAGAAGCTATATTTCTTAATTGGCATTTTTAGAATTCTGTTCTGAAAAGACAGTCTAGTTCCCTTCGATTCATTTTACTAGATTGTGTTATTTTTGCCAGAAGCAATAGCAACATCAGAGTTTGTAGTTTAAATTTTTGCATTTATTGATTTTTAGAAAGAGGGAGAAAAAACCCCATCAATTTGTTATTCTATGTAGTTATGCATGCCTTGGTTGATTCTTGTATGTGCCCTGACTGGGGATCAAACCTACAACCTTGGCCTATTGGCATGATACTCTAACCGAGCTACCTGACCAGGGTACAGTGTGTATTTTTAACCTTCAATTAAGGTTAGTCCATTTTAGACACTTTCCATGGAGTTGTGAAAGGAAGGGCGAGAAGAGCCAGGTGGTAAGGGGCAGCTCTGAGAGCCTAGCCCTCCCTGATCCCCTGGTTGGGACCTCGTGGCAGCCTGTCTGCACCCAGGGGAGCCTGGCCAGAGTGGGGAGTATCCAATTAGCAATCCTGCACTTGCCCTCTTTTCCTATATAGAGAGCTCAATACTGTTCATTTCAAGACTTGACTAAGGAGTAGCCTCACCTGGCATAGTCATACCAGTCACCAGGTGGAGTGCAGGCTCCTTCTTCGAGCAGCAAGCTGGCATTTGTGCTACACAGGCAGGTGCATAGCCAGCAAGCCCCACTCCACTTCCCTGGAACCCACTGGAGGCCCAGGAGACTGGAGACCTGACCTATCTCTGCAAAGAGTCATTTACACATTTGGTGCGGTGCTCAGGAGCAGTAGTTTTGATCAACTTGATTTTGTACTCTGAGCTAAGTCTGTCAGTGAGAGGTGCTCAGCTTGTTGCTGAAAGGGGAGGGGAGTGTTCTATAAATAATGAGAATGGCAAAGAAACTTGTTCTGTTAACAGCTCTGCTCCAGTAAAGTCTAGCTTATTGTGTCACTGCCTCTGGGTGTGTTTTCCTGTGAAGGCCAGAAATAAAGCACTAGTACATGTCTGTTCCTTCTTCTTTTGTTTTCCCCCTAGGAGGATGGTAAGTCTCTCATTAATACAAAAGACAAGTTTAAATATTCTTTAGTTGATTGTTGATTTGCCATATGCTTTGTTCGCTAGGAAGAAGGAATCTTTGGGGGCCTTAGCACTGAGCTGAAGGAAAGGACCTGCCTTGATCTCCCTGTGGCTGCAGGACATGGAGCAAGTCATGGCTTCGCTGCAGCCTCCTTCCCTCTCTGCACATCATCTCTGGCCCCGTTCAGCCTGAAATTCTCTCCCTGCTCTACCTATGATTTCCCCAGCCTATACTTTCTTAGGTGTAAAATGTATCATTTTCTAGATGACACCTGTCTGTCATTGACTAGCATGCACAGCAGGTTATTCAAAAACTTCACCACTGGATCAAAGAGGTAGATGATGTTAAAGGGTGAATTGTAAGTTCCAAGGATAATCCAGGTCCTTTGCACAGATACCTGCTTGGCTAGGACAGTGTTCTAGAAAGTGCTGAATTTGAACACCTTTCAGAGGGAAAAGCACTCTCCAATTGGCCATTGATCCCTCCACAACTCATGATCTTACACACTTGGCATTTCACTTGGCATTACATGCCTGACTTCTGAAGACACTGGGGTTGACCCCAGGTAGATGTTCAAATCTTCAGAGATCAGGGGTCAGACAATGTCCTATAAAGGACCAGACAGTAAATAAATATTCTAGACTTTGTGGGCCACCTGATCTTTGTCACAACTGCTCAGCCCTGCTGTTGTAATGGAAACACAGCCATAGACAATGTGAGCAAATAACCATGGCGGGGTCCTGGTACAGCTTTGTACATGGGCCCGAATTTGACAGACCTCATCCAGCTTTCTCCCATCACACGGTGTTGTTCTTCTCTTGATTTTTCCCTCAACCATTAGGTAACAAGCAAATCTGAGAATGGTGTTTATACCACCACTCTTAGCTCATGGACTTGACAAAAACAGGCGGCAGGTCACATTGGGCTATGGGCTAGTTTGCCAGCCCTTGATTAAGTGTGCTGTTCAAGAGCTTCTAACGTTTTTCCAAATGATCCGAGAAGAATCAAAATGATCCTGGAGCTTTTACACAAGCAGCTCACTTCCAGGCATTTTTTAAAATGCTTGGAAACTGTAAACCTGAATAATACAAGTTTAATGAGTTGAACAAAGGCTGCTTCAGACTGGTTTGCGCTGGGCTCTGTGGGTGGCCCTGTCTCTGGAACCCTCTGGGATAAGGATGCTAGGCCAGCGACAGCACCTGGGTTAGAAGCAATGAGAACAATCACAGGAGGACTACTCTGTGATGCGGTGAGGAGACTGCAGCCATAGGCCAGCTCAATTGAGAGCGAATTCTATGGGAATGGACCCTGATTACACTTGAAATATATGTACTTTATGGGCATCCATACTTAATAGTTCTCCTGCGCATAGAACTGATTCAGGACAGTTTTCTAGTCACTGTCACTTCCATAAAACCATCTTCCTACTGCAGAGGGAGTGGCTTATTTCTTTTATAATCCTAGCACACTGCACAGTGGTCTTCTGATCTATTTTTTCCCACAGTGGAGACAGACCCATTCCAATAAATGAACCTCTTCTCATGACTCACTTGAAAGAAACATGTGCCAGTGAGTAAACTAAACCCCATTATCATTGCTCCAAGAAAACCACGTCTGATGAATTTCTGTCTTAACCAGCACTGAAAAAAACACTGCTTTTCCTTTCTGTTGCTTTCCTCACCACCAAGTCATGAAGCAGCAGAGAGCGGGCTCCAAAAAGGACAGAGCAGAGGGAGCTTTTGGTTTTTGCAACTTAATCACTCTATGAACCCTGATCCTTATATATATATTTATCTATATCTATATCTGTATGTTTAAAAGAGCATTTCTCCTATAGACACGTCATTGGGGTTAGAGAGGACTTTGCTGCAGTCCAGTTCTGGAATAGCCCAGGAGTCTTGCCCAGTGATGCAGGAACTTCAGAGCCGGCTTTGGTCCTGTGGGCAACATAGCACTCAACACACACACATCCAGAGAGAGAGAGGGAGAGAAAGAGTCAGAAGGAGTTAAAGCATTTACCACATGCTTGGTTGGCAGCGCCAAGTAGCCCAAAAGTCAGTTGTGACATGGTCTTTGCCCCAGGAAGTTCAACCATGCTGGGTGGTGACAACCTGCATTTCAGCGTTTGCTCAGTTCTGCTGAACTGGGTTAAAATACTGTTTAATACAACTAACGTACCAAAGTGTCATTTTCAACTCCATGTTGTTGAGTTTTACAGAGTTCAGTTGGAAGCTCTTTTTCTTCTGCCCCACCAGAGGCAGTGAGCACCCTCGTCTGTTATTAACGTAGCATTCATCCACCGCCGGTCAGGCTCCACATTTATTGGTTTGCTGTTTCTTTTGCTGCCATTGCTGTTCAGCAAGGAGTTCGGTGAGAATTTATACCTAGACCCCCATATAGTAAATTCATCTGTAGCTGCCCCCACCCCTTCCCAGTTTTGCTTTCTGCCATTTTAGTTACCCATAGCCAACAGCAGTCTGGCAATATCAAATGGAAAATTCCAGAAATAAAAAACTCATCATGGAGACCCCCAACCCACAGAGATCTCTTGGTGCTGTGGATGAAATGAAGACTTCCCAGGCAGCTTGTGCTGGGGGAGAGAAGGTGAGCAAGTGTCTGAGAGAGACTGCCTTGATTGCTTTCCTCCAAGGTCTTTTGAGTGCAGTAAGCTTAAAGGCATATAGCCTGCACGTAAAGCTCATCAATCAATGTTAAACATGCTGATTACAGAAAACAGATCCTGTTCAGGGATAACAATTGAAAGAACACTGAGATGTCCCTTAGGTCAGGGTGTGTTGGACACAAAGACTTCAGATGGACCGAAAATAGGGAGGATAAGGTTCCATGCAGGTTAAGGTTTAACATCTACTGCAGGTACAGTAAACAAGTCAAGGAAGTTTAAGCATAGGGCAAGCTTCAAAGGTTATATGGAATGTTCTCATGGCCAGATTCCTACCTAGGGACCCTTGGCTATAGCTTTGAAACCTGTATGCACCCAGTTTTCCCAGCTTTCTGATCAGGTCTTACAGGCTTGGCCTGGTTTGCATGGGGCTCCATGCCCTGACACCTTCCCAGGGGAACCCGGACAATTCATAAGTTGTGACTGTGTGCTGTTCTGGGTAGTGCATTGACCATTCCGCTGTTTGCATTGTCTGCCTGGGACGTGAGTCATTCATTTGTCCAACACATCCACGTTGTACGCATGCCTGCTACGCCATGCCTGCTAGCCACTCAATGACCAGCTCAGTTATCAGAGTGTCACAGTATCAGGGCTTTCAAGGAACCCTTCTTTTACTTAATAATGGCCCCATAGTGCAAGAATAAAGATGCTGGCAGTTCAGATATGCTGAAGAGAAACCATGAAGTATGTGTAAAGAAAAAAAAACATAGTAGGTAAAGGATTTAGTATCCTCTGTGGTTTCAGGCACATATCCCTGTGGGTAAGCAGTGTCTACCGTATACAGATTCATTTTGCCCACGAGAACAAGTAGGTTGAAGAGGTTGTGACAGCCATTGCTCAGCTAAGAGAACAGTGGATTAAACCTTAGTCATTATAGGTTTTCATGAAGATAACAGGTTTTATTGTTATCATTACTTCTGCATCTCTAGCACAGGTTAGGAGGTACCAGGAAATTAAAGAATAACTCTTGGGTGATTCAGACATACCATGCTAGACAACTTTTAGCCTTTGGAGCCTCTCTCTGGATTCCAGGAAGGTGGGGACAGGAGTGAGAAAATATTCAGGCCTCACAGCTACCAAAGGAGTGTCTGGAGAGTTCTAGGGAAACTAGGAGCCTGTGTACCCTGGGTCTGTGGAGCAGCTGCTTTGGGCTATGCTTGGAAAAGTGTGAAGAACGGACCAGCATTGAGCTGGGGGTTGGCAGGCACTCACCAGAGTTGCCAGAAGACTCTCATCTAAACAGCTCATTCTGCCTTTCTGCTTGTATGTGTCCCCCAAACAGGGACACAGTCCCTTCCCTGCCATTCTGGGGGAAGGAGGCCCCTGACTCTGGCCTGATCACATCTGGAAGGCAGGATTCAGCTGCATCTTAAATGGGACACAGACAATAATGTGACTTTGAGGAAAGCAACTGGAATGGGGAGGGATGGGGAGCCACTGTCGAGTATTACACCTCTGTTTCCTCATCCGTAAAATGGGCCGCCTCCATGGGGGTGTCTTGTGAGATCTCAGTGAGAATGCTTTGAACCCTGTGCCTGCACTTAGGTTATCATTTTAGAATAATGTTGGTTCTTTCATGAGAAAAAGAGAAGACACTCGGATTGTTTAGACAAGGAAAGATTAGAGGAAGCCATGTGAGCTGTCTTCAAATGTTTAAAGGATTAGTATCTGGCAGAGGGAACAAACTTACCTGTCGTGTGAAGACAATATGACTTAAGACATGGCCTTGACAGGAAGGCAGAAGCGCATCAGTGAGCATCTGTGACCAAGGTGCTGAGGAACAAGCAGGCTTTCCCATCAGGTGCTGGGCCCCGTCACCAGCCTTACTCAGACAGTTGCTACGAGGCTGCAACACTCAGAGCTGGAGGGGGCCTGCCGGTCCTGAGTGGGAGGTTAGTTGAACCACATTCCTCAGTTCTCTTCCACCTCTAGGATGCCAGGAAATTCAGCAAAGGCCTAAGTTGTTTTTGACTCCTCTGGGAGAACTTATGAAACCAGCAACCATGTAGAGTAAAACCAGAACAAATAATTTCCAAGGCTCTTGGGGATCCATCAGGGACGAAATAGCAAGCTCGTTCACTTAGAAAAGATGGTTCTCAGCGATTTCTTCATGGTGTTAGTTTTCTAGGGCTGCCATAACAAAGGGCCACAGACTGGGCAGCTTGAACAATGGAAATTTCTTTCTCACAGTTTTGGAAGCTGGAAATTCAAGGTTAAGATGTGTGAGGGTTCTCTCCTTGGCTTGGAGATGGCCATCTTCTCCCAGCCTCTTTACAGCCTTTCCTCTCTGCCTGTGTCTTCATCTCTTCTTATAAGGACACCTGTCACGTATTAGGTCCTGGCCTCATGACCTCATTTAATTCTAACCCTCTCCACCTGCAGCTACATTCTCAGGAACTGGAGGTTAGTTAGGCCTTAACATACACATGGGGTGGGGGGTGGGGGGGGGCACAGGGCTCAGCCCCTAACATGTGCATACAAAGAATTTATCCTTTGAGTCATAGGGCTTGTTGACCATGACCAACCTTCAGAAACGTTGCGCGTTCTTTAAACTGTATCCTGTCTTGATTTCCTTCTCCTAGGTGAACGGCCCTTTCCCTGCACGTGGCCAGACTGCCTTAAAAAGTTCTCCCGCTCAGATGAGCTGACCCGCCACTACCGGACCCACACTGGGGAAAAGCAGTTCCGCTGTCCGCTCTGTGAGAAGCGCTTCATGAGGAGTGACCACCTCACAAAGCATGCCCGGCGTCACACCGAGTTCCACCCTAGTATGATCAAGCGATCCAAAAAGGCCCTGGCCAACCCTTTGTGAGGTGCTACCACGGAAGCCAGGGAGGGATGGACCCGGAAAGACAAAGCTACTCCCAGCAGACAGACAGAGACACACAAACTAAGCCCCAGAAGAGGCCTGCCAGCACAGGAAGCCCTGCTCTTTGGTCACTGTTCAAATTTCCCCTCCCCTCATTGTTTTTAAAAAGCACACTGTAGCCCAAGATCAAAGTCCACACTTGGTCCCTTGCCGAGGCAACTCTGAACCTTCTCTGACTTTTGCAGAGAAGGCAAATGCTTTTTTCTCTCCTTTATTATTTTTTTTTTTGGGGGGTGGGGGAGGGGAGCGGGGAGGGGATAGTGGGTGCGGGAGAGGGTTAAGGCCAAGACTGGGGTAGAATTTTGAAGATTCAACACTGGTGTACATAGTCCGGGTGAGTTGACTGTGGCATCGCACGGTGATTCTGGGCCCTTTCTGCTTGCTGTCTCAGAATTGTTTTCGTACCTTTTAATGTAATGACGAGTGTGCTTCGGTTTTGTTAGCAAAACCACCCTCTTGAATCACATTAACGTTTGAGATTAAAAAAAAACTCCATAGCACAGCTGTCTTTATGCAAGCAAGAGCACATCTCCTCCAGCATGACCTGTCATCTAAAGACTTGAAAACAAACAAAAAAAAAGTTACTTATAGTCAATGGGTAAGCAGTCTGAATTTATACTAATCAAGACAAACCTTGGAAAGGTTATATACTAAGTACGGAACTTTTAAACCCTGCTTTGTATGAATTGTACTTTTTGAACCTAAGCTGCACTTTAATTTGTAATGCAGAGGATGAATAGGTTAAGTTCATGCTTTAAGGATAGAAGCGGACATTCTTTTTGGAACCACATTATAATCTGCTTATTTTACGATATACACGTTTCCCTAAGAAATCAGCAGTTATGAGGGCAGAATATATGCAACAGATGCTGAAGGATAAGGAGGGTAGTTTTATTCTTATTTTTAAATTTAAAAAGAACAAGCAGAATTTTGACTCTATTAACTTTTTAAAATGTCCTGTTCTTTTTAGTTGCTATCACCTTTTTGTCCCATAATGCCACAAAGGGATAGAAGGTTTCGACTTCGGTTTTATTTGAATGGGTGCATACCAGTAGGTAGCTCTGGAAACACCTATTTTTCTATTTTGGGCAGGGGAAAGGTTTGTTGATCTTCCCATGTTCCTACAAAACTCCCACTAACAGGTGCATGATTTATGTAAAATGATAAGGGGGCTGAACTGTGAAAAGCATACTATACCCCTATAAGCAGTGAGTGCCAAGGGAAAATACCACGATGATTTCAGAGGAGACAGCACAATTGTCTCTCTTGGAAGACGAAGGCACAGGGCAACATATGAATGAGAACACGTCACTCTATCTTTCACATCAAAAGCCTCACCACTATGTATCCTACATCCAGGTGTCTACAATGGCCTAAACCACTACATCCCCAACATGCCATTTACCTGAACACTTCATTTTGGCCTTTACGTGGTCAGAAAAACAGGAGCTGAGTTTTCATAGTAAAGAAAAAAACCTCAAGTAGGGGAGTCAGCAGTGATCGTGGGGAAATGTTTACATTTTTTTTTCTTCAGAATTAACGCTTTCTGACCATTTTATCTGACATTGAAAACAGGGAGCCCTGGTGCACTCTGGTTTGCACATGTGCTAGAAGACGTATTGTGTAAATCTAGGGTGCCTCCCTATTGGTGAACTTATTTTTTACCTGATACATGCTGGTTTCCAGTTCAGAACCAGGGTGGGCTCCTGTGGCAGGCACGGGTCACAGCTGACTCCTACTTCCAACACAATAGCCATCACTAGCACAGTATTTTTTGGGTTTTTTTTTTCCTTTTTGTTTTGTTTAACCAATGTAGTTTTATTAGTAGTTCTATAAAGAGAACTGCTTTTAACATTAGGGACTGGGAGCAGTCCATGGGATAAAAAGGAAAGTGTTTTCTCATGGGAAAACGTGTCAGGAAAAATAAAGAACACTTTCTACCTCTGTTTCAGATTTTTGAAACACTTATTTTAAACCAAATTTTAATTTCTGTGTCCAAAATAAGTTTTAAGGACATCTGTTCTTCCATACGAAATAGGTTAGGCTGCCTATTTCTTGCTGAACTCATGGAATGGTTCTGCTTGTGATCCTCTGCACGAGGCCTTTTAGTGAGCAGGGAGTTTGGAGTTGCCTAGCAACCCACTAACTGGTACAAACTCATCTTTCCCTCACAGAAAGAAATGAAGGAAAACCAGGCAAAGTCAGTGAAAGACAATCTTTGTAGTTTCTGGAGTAAATCTGTATGTGGCTTTTGCCCAGCACGTAGATGGATATAAATGCAGCAACTTGTTTTTTTAAAAAATGCACAATTTACTCCCCCGAAAAGTTGCTCCTTGCCTTTTCAGGTTGTTGATGAACACACATTTGATATTCTATTATATGTTATAGTAATGTAACGTATAAACTCAAGGCTTTTTATTCTTTGTGATAAATCCTGTTTTAAAATGTCACAAAACAGGAACCAGCGTTCTAATTAGATTACTGCATCAAGATATGGTTCAACTAGGACTACTAGAGTTCATTGAACACTAAAACTATGAAACAATTACTTTTTATATTAAAAAGACCGTGGATTTAACTTATAAAAATCCAAATGCAGGATAGTAATTTTTGTTTACTTTTTTAACCAAACTGAATTTTTTGAAAGACTGTTGCAGGTGTTTAAAAAGAAAGAAAAGTTGTTTTATCTAATACTGTAAGTAGTTGTCATATTCTGGAAAATTTAATAGTTTTAGAGTTAAGATAACTCCTCTCCTTGGTTACGGAAGAAGAAAGCCCTTCACCACTATGGAATGATGCCCTGGCTTTAAGGTCTGTCTCTACATCATGCTTCTTTTAAGACTTATATTTGGTAGTTATAATTACAGAAACTGATTAGTTGTAAGTTTGCAGATTTAGCACAGTACTCATCACTTTGGATAGATTGAGATGTTCTTTCACAACAGGTGAATGATCTGTAACACTGTAAGATACTGATCTTTACAACTGTTTAATCAGTTTTATTTTTGTACAGTATTAGTGACCTAAGTTATTTTGCTGTCCTGTTTTGTAAATCAAATGAAATTATAATAGAGGATTCTGACAGTAGGTATTTTGTACATATGTATATATGTTGTCCAAATAAAAATAATAAAAATGATTAAGATTTCATTGTTCCTGCCATTTTGTGTTTTAAAGAGGGCCTGTTTTGCCATAATAGAGGCTGCTTCTTTAATCTGTGCTCACAGGATTTCATGAGTACAAAGGTGATTTTATTACTCTGTGCTTTTCAACATGTGCAATATTTGTTTAGATCTGTGTGTATTTACTGTTCACAGGCCTCTGAAGTAGTAGATGGAATGGAGGCTGCGTGAAACCACTGTATTATGCTGGAGGTAAATATTTATATTTTCAGGTAACTCACTAAAAGAGGTTTATAAAGCTCATACTATGCTAGGGTGTGGTAGGAACTGGTCAGAAAATCTTAAAAGAGACTCAGATTGTGCTTCTAAGACATATTGTTCAGAACACCCAGTCAGAGTTGGTATCAAAGGTAGGACAGTGGAACCATTAAGCCACGTGAAAGTGAACACCTAAGTGTGTGTGTGTGTGTGTGTGTGTATAATTTATATAGATATGCACTCATGACCTACTGTTTATTAAATTCTTATTGTATGCTCATGGTGCCAGGTGTTTAGGTCTTCTCTCATTTAATCCCTACAGCAGCTCTGTATAGTTTGTAGAGTAGACACTGTTGTTATCTACATATTTCAGGTGCAGATGAAAAACTTGAGGGTCACACCACTTACTGAAAGACACATCTATTAAGTGGAATAGACAGTATTTAAATCTAGATCTGCTGACTCCAAACTTCCATCAGGGCAGCATTGGATTCACTGAGCATTATTTTCATTTGACCCATTTTATTGAGCACCTGTTAGTGACAAGCATTGTTGTCACTGGGGACATAAAGGTAAAAATATAAAGCAGACAAGCTTTCTGCAGTCAAGGAGCTTATAGGTTAGTGGGTGGAAACACGTAAACAAGTAAGTTATTACTATAATTTTAGGTAGTGATGAGCATTAAGATTAAAATAGAGTTAGGTGACTTGGATATTGGGAAAGGTGACTTTAGATTGAGTCTCAGGGATGGGACTTGGACATCCAATCTGGGATCTGGATGACGTGGGATTGTGGCTAAGCGAGACACAGGGATTCTGGAGACTCAGGTGTTTCTCTTAAAGGGCCCACACACAGACTTGGGCTCACTCCTACTGAGTTCCAGCACTGGGGTAGCAGCCTGAAAGGCACTATTACTTTTAAGGAGAAACTAAACTATCTGGCATCAGGGAGAGAGCTGGAGGAGCCGCTTTCTCCCAGGCAGAAGTGCAAAAGTAATGGCAGAGGCCATTGTTCCTTTGCTGAGCCCCCCTTCCTCAGCCACAGCTGGCAGGCAGGCACCAGACCTGAGTCTCCACCAACCTGGCTATCACTTTCCCCTGCCCTGGTGATTCCCTGAGACTCAGCTACACCAACTTGTGGGCTCACCCAAGCTATTTCCAGTGATTTTTCCACCTGAATGGCCCGACTTGGCTCATGTTTCAGTCTTTCTTAAAATGCCTAAAACAAGAAGCATCTGGTCTCAGCACACCCTATTATCTCTTGATAACTGGCCCCAGGCCAAGCACAAGTAGCCGCCATGCACAGGTTATACTGTAGCTTATGCTGGGTGACCCAGGGCAGAGCACAGGTGGCAACTGACCATGGTCAGCACCTCCTGAGAGGCCTCAGGGCTAGCACACCCAGTGGATAGCTTCAGACCATGTTGAAGCACCACCCAATTACCTCCACAAGTGACACACTCAAGGGGCAGACCCAGTGGGCATCAGGCCCACTGAAGTAAGTTGAAGCACCACCCAATTACCTCCACAAGTGACACACTCAAGGGGCAGACCCAGTGGGCATCAGGTCCACTGAAGTAAGTCCTGCTTTAGGATGACCCCTGCACAACTGATCCTCCATGGAGGTGTTTACAGCCAGTTCTTGCAGCTGATTGGCCTAGAGGTAAATCCCTCCCATTGACATGCTGACAATAATCAAGCCTCAACTACAACAGGGGGATATACACAGCCCACCCCACACTGGGGTGGGAGTGGTACACACCTGGAGTGCTCAGCTCTGGTGAAGGAGGAGGCTGTGCCACTGGACCCTACAGAACACCCACTACATTAGGCTACTCTACCGAGCACAGGAGATGTAGCAGCTCTATCTAATGCATAGAAGCAAACACAGGGAGGCCGCCAAAAGGAGGAGACAAAGAAACATGGCCCAAATGAAAAATAACAAAACTTCAGAAAAAAGAACTCAACAAAATGAAGACAAGCAACCTGCTAGATGTGGAGTTCAAAATATTGCTTATAAGGGTGCTCAATGAACTTACAGGAAGAATAGATGAAATTAGAACTTTATCAGCATAAAGAAGGACTAGTTAGAAATGAAGACTACACTAAATGAAATGAATAATTTACAAGGAATAAAAGTAAAATAGATGAAGCTGAAAATCAAAACAGTGATTTGAGATAAAAATAAAAAACCACCCAATCATACCAGCAAAAGGGAAAAAAGCATCCAAGGATAGTGTAAGGAGCCTTTGGGTCAATGTCAAGTATGCCAACATCTGCATCATGGGAGTGCCAGAAGGAGAATAGCAAGAAATTGGAACTCTATTTGGAAAAATAATAACAGAGAGCATCCCCTAACCTGGTGAAGGAAGTAGGCATACAAGTTCAGGAAATGCAGAGTCCCAAAGAAGAAGAACCCCAAGAAGCCTACATCAAGACGCATCATAATTGCCAATAAATGCCAAAGGTTAAACATAAAGAGAGAATCATAAAAGCAGCAAGAGAAAAGCAGTTAGTTCCCTCCAAGGTGTCAGGATGGGTTGGGGCGGGGGTGCTGGTCCTGTTTTTCTTGCTCTGTATATGGCTGACCTTCCACTGGAGTCTGCCAACCAGTGGCCTTGGAGCTACTTTCACTCCCATGAAGTAGCCTAGGAACTAATCTCATTCCCATGGGGACTCAAGGGCAATGGGAAAAGGATAACTCTGAATAAGCAGATGTTGCCTCTGGGAAAGCCGCTTTTTTGTTCCAAGGTGTATATAAAATTCCCCTGTTGTAAGCTAGACCACCATTGCTGTCTGGGGGTGGAAAAACCATGTGTAGGCCCGTTGACACCCCCACAAGCCGCCTGGCCTTTCGGTCGTTAGTCTGCTGCGACTTCTAATAAAGCATGCCAAGTCTCCTGAAGGCTCCAGGTCGGTTTTTCTTCACCACCATATCACAGACAGTCTTCCAGAATTCAGCACCTGTAGCTCCAGTCTGCCACATCACAAGACCTAACACAAGGGACCTCCCATAAGACTCTCAGCTGATTTCTCAACAGAAACGTTGCAGGCCAGAAGGGGATGGCAAAGTGCTATTCAAAGTGATGAAAAGCAAGGACCTACAACCAAGAAAACTCTACCGTGCAAAGCTATCATTTAGAATCGAAGGACAGATAAGGAGTTTCCCAGACAAGACAAAGCTAAAGGGGTTCATCATCACCAAACTAGTATTACTTGAAATGTTAAAAGGTCTTCTTTAAGAAGAAGAAAAGAAAAAATATAAACAATAAAATGACAATAAATATGTATCTATCAACAACTGAATCTACAAAACAAAATTAACAAACAAGCAAAACAGAAACAGACTCATAGATATAGAGAACATTTTGATGGTTGCCAGGTGGGAGGAGGGTTGGGGGATGAGTGAAAGAGCTGAAGGGATTAAGAAGTACAGATTGGTTGTTACAGAATAGTCATGGGGATGTAAAGTACAGCATAGTGAATACAGTCGATAATATTTTAGTAACTGTATGGTGTCTGATGGGTTTGAAATTTATCTTGATGATAACTCAGTCAGGTATATAATGTCTAATCATTGGGATGTACACCTAAAACTAATATAATACGGTATGTCAACTGTAATTGAAAAAAGAAAAACAAAAAGAAGTCACAAGACTAACAAAAAAACCCTAGAAAATAAGGGTTGTGTTGAATGTTACTAAGGGGTCTGATAACACTAGTGCTGAAAAGTATCTGTTGTATTTAGGAATCTGAGGTTATTGTGCCATTATATTAAGAATAATGAATTCCCCAGCCAGGGCACATAACAAGGTTGCAAACCAGGTCTCCAGTCAGGTCTGTGGCTGGAGGCAGGTGAAAAGCAACCATACATTGATGTCTCTGTCCCTCTCTGCCTCCCTCCCTTCCCCTCTTTCTAAAAATAATTAAATAAAATCTTAAAAAAAAAAAAAAAAAAGTCTTTGAAAAAAAAAGAAAAAAGAATAGTGAGCCCTGGTGGTGGCTCACTGGATAGGCACCAACCTGCAAATCCAAAGGTCGCTGGTTCGATTCCCAGTCAGGGCACATAATCCCATTGCAATCCAGGTCTTCAGCCAGCTCCATAGCTGAAGGCTGGTGAAAAGCAACCGTACATTGATGTCTCTCTCCCTGTTTGCCTCTCTCCCTTCCCCTCTCTCTAAAAATATTAAAGTTTAAAAAACCTTAAAAAAAAAAAAAAAGAATAGTGGAAATGGGGTAAAAGGTGAGGGCAAAATAGGGAACATCTGTAGTAGCATCAACAATTTAAAAAAATGTTTTAATGGTGGAAATAAGCATTTGGTTGAATAGAGGGAGGAGTAACCAGTCAACAAAGAAAAAAATAAGAAGTCTAGTCAATTCTTGCAGTTTGCAGGAAAAAAAAAAAAAGCCTTAATCAATACACAGAACTAAAAGGAAAAAGAAGAGATGCAAGAAAAATAGACAAATAGAAGGAAAATAGAATGTACATGTCACTTAAATCTCTTTACTTAAAGTTATATTTTTAATTTGGATTAAAAACTAAACCATGTGTTGACATGTATGTATGTGCATGTGTATGCATTTCTTTAGAGGTTCATCTAAAATGAAATGGCATAGCATAGCACTGATAGATGTGGCTCAGTAGATTGAGTGTCATCCTAAAATCTGAAAGGTCGCTGTTTCTATTCCCAGTCAGAGCAAATGCCTGGGTTGCTGGCCAGGTCCCCAGCTGGCCACCCATTGATAGAGGCATCCATCGATGTTTCTCTTGCACATAGATGTTTCTCTTCCTCTCTTTCTCTCTCTCTTCCCCTCTCTCAAAAAATAAACAAGTAAATAAAATCTTTAGAAAAAGAAAAATGACAAAGGTTAAACAATGTGACTGGTAAAATGAACAAGGCAGAGGTCAACAAAAATATCAGGAGTAGTCATAGTGATATCAGAAAAGAATAGAATTTAAGGGGGAAAATCAGGTGATTACCTTGTATCAACACATTCTATATTATAACTATAACAGTGCCTACATTCCAACAAAATGCATAAAACAAAAATACAAAAAAAAAAAAAAAAAAAAAAAAAAAAAAAAAAAAAAAAAAAAAAAAAAAAAAAAAAAAAAAAAAAAAAAAAAAAAAAAAAAAAAAAAAAAAAAAAGCAACAGTAGGAGAATTTCATGAAAATGATAGGCTTACTAAAAAAAAAAAAAAGATGGATTTTAATAATACACATGTTCTTTTTAAATATCCATGAAACCTCCACAAAAATATAGGATCTAATAAGACTTTCAATAACATATTATAGACTACATTTTCTGATCATCAGACAATAAAATGAATAATTTATAACAAAAGGATAATTTCTAAAATAATAAAAATACCAGAAATTAAAATACTTTTCATTATTAGATCAAAGAGAAAATACAGATTATAATCAGAGTTTAAGATAATAAAAATTAGAGAAAACTACATATCCAAAATATACCCAAAAGCTGTACTTAGAGAAAAATTCAGAGCCTTATATGATTATATTATTATCCATGGATAAATAAAACTATACAAGAAGTTGAAAATGTCATAGCATTTCAGACCCAGATAATTTTAAAGGTGCAATCTTTTGAACCTTTAAGGAACTAATATTTTCTTTAGAATTTAAACTGTTAGAACATAGAATATACAAAATGATAGGAAACAGCTCAGTTCACTGTAGGAAGCTAGTTTAATCCTGGCTTACCAGAATGGTCAAGAATATTTTGTAAAAGAAAAGTAATGCAGGAGAATTTACCCTACCAGGAATTATAGCCTATTTGGAAGACATGAGAATTTATAAAAATTTAATATATTTTATGAGTGGCATTCCAAATCAATGGGGAAAGCATAAATTATCCATTGTGTTTAGCCAACTGATTATATGGAAAGAAATTAAGGTACATCATACTACATGCCAAAATAAATCCTATATTGATTAAAGATATAATATGATTAAAGCACTTAAAATATAGAGATTTATCAATCACAACTGCAGACGAACTCAAATGCAGAAATCTAAAGGTAAAAACCAATAACAGAAAGATGAATAGATTTAATTATGTAATAATTTGAAACTATCACAAGTGAAAAATTAGCCTAAACAAAATTAAAAGATATGGACATGGGAAAATGTAAAGATAACATTAAAGGGTATCTTTAATGAATAACTTCTTACAAGTTAAAAATGTGCACATATTTTTTAAAAATGTGCACATATTTAGAAAAACATGAGAGATGATATGTACTGACACTTTACAAAATGACAAAAGTAGTCAATAAACATTTAAAAAATGTTCACCGTGCTTTCAGCCAGAAACACAATGTAAAACAATGAGGTGCAGTTATCTGCTTCTAGAATTGGTGAAGATATTTTCAAATAAAGCACTCACTTTGTCAAGAATTAGGAGGGATGGGCATATTAGTGGGAATTCTGATTGGAACCAGTTTTCCAGGACACACTTGGGCTGTAAGGATTCACATACTATGAAAATGTTCTTAGGACCATAGGGAGAGATTTTTGGCAGGGAGGTGGCCACAAGGCATCCATGCTTCTCTTGTGCCTTCTCTTCACTCCAGCTAACTCAAGTCTCCCACTGTCTCTCACCTGGAATCCTCGAATAGCCTCCTAACTAGTCTAGTTCGCTCACTCTTCTTGTTGAATTTCATCTTCCACCTTGCAGTGCCAGTGATCCCAAATATAAATATATCCAGATCCTTCATTTTGCAAGGGTCTCCCATGTGCCAATCACCTACAGTTTAAACTCAATCATAACATGGTTTGTAAGGGTTTCCATGTTTGCACCCCTGCAAATTCTCCAGGCATACTTTTACCCATCCATTGACAATATCCACCTGGTTGTAATTGTTTCAGATATATTACTCCTGTTCATGTTATTCCTTTAATTTAAATTCAGTGCTGTCCTTCTCCCCCAATCCCCACCCCTTTATTCGCCATTTCCTTGAAGTGAGAGCTGCAGCTTCTTCAGGACAATTTCTGGGACTTTCTGGGCTGGGATAGGTAACTGGCCCTTGGCTTCTATAAAACATTATTATCTGCCAATTCCACAGTGTGTTCGTGAGATTCATTCAGGTCATTGTAAGTGGCTGCAGTTTGTTCATTCTCATTTCTGTGTTCAATGATAAGAATGTACCTACCACAACTGTTGAATAATTTCCCCAGATTTTGGCTAATAAAAGTAGTGTTTCTATAAGCATTCTTTCGCATGTTATTTTGGTAGACATATATGTGTGCATTTCTGTTGGTTATAGATCTGAAACTGGAATTAGTCAGAGGAGGAGGTAGGCAGAATACACATGGCTCCAAGATCGCACACCTAATCACAGGGAGATAATCAGGTGGACTTTATGATAGGGAGATATCCAGGTGGGCCTGGTCTGACAACTCCAACTGCTTTAAAAGCTAAAGAGAAAAGCTGGGAGCGGAAGAGGCAGTCAGAGAGGTCTGAAGTATGAGACATACTTGCTGCATCGTTGTTGGCTTGATGACACAGAAGTCTGCATGCAAGGACTGGAGAGGGGCCTCTAGGACCTTTGGTGACCTTCTGCTCTTAGTCATCAAGGAGACAGGCTCCCTCTGTCCTAGAACCTCAAGGACTTGAATTTTGCCAACTACCCAAATGAACTGCAACATGGATTTCTCCCCAGAACCTCTAAATGTGGACTCAGTCCTCCCAGCTCCTTGGACTTCCGCCTGTGACACCCTGAGCAGAGGACCCACTCACACTGTGTGGGACTTCTGATCTACAGAACTGTGAGCTAAAAATAGTTTTAAGTTTGTAGTAACTTTTTATCCAGCAACAGAAAACTACTAACAGAGTTTGCATGTATCCATTTTCGTAGGCGCTGCCAACAGCTTTTCTAAGTACAATTTATATTCATTTCTTTATAAAAAACTTTTTTAAAAAGTGTTCATATCCTTGACAAAGCAATTCCATGTCCAAGGAATTATCAAGAATGTCTGCAAAGATTTAGTTGCAAAAATTCTACATAGCGGTATTGTTTATAATGAAAATCTGAAAACAATCCAATATTCAATTCTAATGAATGGTTTGAATAACAATGGAATATTATACATCCATGACAAAGTAGAACCACTTTCACCAGAGATATTCTGTAGGACATTAATTTTCCAAATCTTAGGTTACAGAGAAACTCTGTGGTAAGCAAGTCTGATTGAGATACCCTAGCAAGGTGAGCCAGGTGATTCTCCTAGAGCTCCGTGCAGGCCTTCACAATAGGCATTGATAACATCTGAGGGGCTGACCGTGTAGGATTGCATAAACCTATTTGAATGTGGTGGTTTTGCTTTGTTTGGGGGCATACATTTGGCAAATTAGACCTTGGAAATGAGATAGGAACATATTCGTGATATAGTTGGTGCAAAAAGTGATATGAGTAGCTTATTCCCACTTTAAAATGTGTAGGAAAAAGGCTAGAAGGATTTAAAAGTCATTATACAGAAATGTTAACCATGATCATTTTGATGGACAATTTTTCATTTATATTCCTTAACTATATTTTTTTCCTAAAGTTTCTGCAAAGTTAATATGGGTTACATTTGTAAAAGCGTGGGGGGGGGGGTGCCAGAAGTTAATCTGAATACCATATCTTAAAATAGCTACATTGAACCTCTAGGTCTTGTATAAAAGTTACCTTGCTACATGGTCTCACTGTTACTAAATCAGATATGTTAATGGTCCATTTCTCGACTGCCTGTCTCACCAGGACACACCAACCTGTGGGTCACACCCTGCAATCAGTCTGGGTTGACTTGGGTAGGCCTCTGGGGTTGCTGTCCAAGCAGAGCAGAGAATTTTCATGACTCTCATCTGTGTCCTTGTTCAGGCTGTGTCTGTTCACCCTGGCATCGAATTCTGAGTTTCATCTCTTCCGAGCGCAGCCTCTGCCCCTCCCATCGCTATCAAACTTGGTTCTTTCTTTTTTTTTTTTTTTTTAAGATTTTATTATTTTTAAAGAGAGGGGAAGGGAGAGAGGCAGAGAGGGAGAGAGACATCAATGTATGGTTGCCCTTCACCTGCCTCCAGCGATGGACCTGGCTGGGGACCTGGCTGGAGACCTGGCTTGCAACCTGGTTATGTTGCCCTGGCTGGGAATTGAACCAGCGACCTTTGGGTTCGCAGGCCGGCACCTTATCCACTGTGCTACCAGCCAGGGCAAACTTGGTTGTTTCTAGGTCAAGACCACATGAAGGTTTTCTAAAAAGACCAATCCATGTTCAAGTCAAAACAGGGAAACAGATCTAGACAAAGCACTTAATTTCTCTGAGTCTGTTTCCTCATCTATGAAAGTTTATGTATATGTGATATCCCATTGATAAATCCATGAGGATTAAATCAATAAGACTTAAGCATAGCGAGTACCGGGCACGATATAGATTTTCAATAAATATTTGTTCTTCGCATCTCTCACCTGCAGTTTTAACATGGCTTTCAGTTAAAAATAATAGCTACAGCCCCATTTCTCCCTAAGGATGGGTCCGGTTTTTCTTCACCAGCCTTTGTTTATGGAAAGAGCTTGAAGCTGGGGGTAAGAAGGCACAGGTATTGATGTCTTATTGGCATCAGTGTCAGCAAACCAGCGCTCTCGGTCAAACCTACCCCGCAGTCTGTCTTTGTAGAGACCACAAGCAAAGAATGGTTTCTACATTCTTAAATGGGTGAAGAAAACAAAAGAACATTATGCAACATTCAGTGTTCATAAATAGTTTTATTGGAACACAACCATTTATTCATTTACCTATTGTCTATGACTGTTGTCCCACAATGACAGATCTGAATGTTTGTGTCAAAGACTGGACAGCCTGCAATGCTTAAAATATTCACTCTGGCCCTTCAGAGAAAAAGTGTACCTCTGCTCTAAAATGTTGCTTATCAAAGTATTTTTTTAAAAGATTTAAACTTATAGCCCTGGCTGGTAGCACAGTGGATAAGGTGCCAGCCTGTGAACCCAAAAGTCACAGGTTCGATTCCCAGCCAGGGCAACATAACTAGGTTGCAAGCCAGGTCTCCAGTCAGGTCTGTAGCTGGAGGCAGGTGAAAAGCAACCATACATTGATGTCTCTCTCCCTCTCTGCCTCTCTCTCTTCCCCTCTTTCTAAAAATAATAAAATAAAAAATCTTTAAAAAAAAAAAAAGATTTAAACTTATTTTTAGAGAGAGGGGAATGGAGGGAGAAAAGGAAACCTTGATCTCTGAGAGACATCAATCAGTTGCCTCACACATTGAATTATTTTTTTAATGATTTTATTTATTTTTGGAGAGAGGGGAAGGGAAGGAGAAAGTGAGGGAGATAAACATCAACATGTGGTTGTCTATCGCACATCCCCAACTGGGAATTTGGCCCACAACCCAGGCATGTGTCCAGACTGAGAATGGAACAAGCGACCCTGTGGTTTGCAGGCCAGCACTCAATTCCTCGAGCCACACCAGCCAGGGCTGGGCTGAAGTATTTCTTAAAGGCAAGCTTTAAATATGAGAGATGTTGCTAATTAGATCACATTTTAAAAAATTAATTAAACAAAATAAATGCTTCCTGATGGTTTAATTTTTGAAGTTTCCATTACCATCCCTTTTCTTCAGCCCCAGTGACATCTGTAAGAGGTTTGGATCTGCAAGCCTGGCACAACTAAGGCTGCCTGTTTCATCCTAGGCACTCTGTCTGCCTGTGGGTTAGGAGCCACCAGGCTCATGGGCAAGACTAGCTTATAGGTTTAAGCTTTTAGGTTACATCTTTAATTATTTATTTATTCACTTTTATTTTATTGTTGTTGTATTACATTTATCCCATTTCCCCCCCTTTGCTCTGCCCTGCCCCACCCTCCCCCTTCCCACAGTCAACCCCACATGTTGTCCATGTCCATGGATCATCTATGCTAGCTCCTTAACTAAACTGTTGCCCTTCTTTGCCTCTTTCTTATCCTCCCACCTCCCCTCAGCACACTTCCTTGTTTTCATGCCTCTGGTTCTATTTTGCTTGCTTGCTTGTTTTGTTCATGAGTCTCCTGTATTGGGTGAGATCATATGGTATTTGTCTTTCACTGACTGGCTTATTTCACTAAGCATGATACTCACCGGTTCCATTCATGTTGCAAAAGGAGTTCGTTCTTGCCTTCTGCTATGTAGTATTCCATTATGTAAATGTACCAAAGTTTTTTGATCCATTCATCCACTGATTGGCACTTAGGCTGTTTCCAGCACTTGGATATTGTAAATAGTGCTGCTATGAACATACGAGTACATAGGTTCTTCTGAATTGGTGTTTCAGGGTTTTGGTGGTATAATCCTAGCAGTGGAATTGCTGGATCAAAAGGCAGTTCCATTTTTAGTTTTTTGAGAAATTTCATACTGTTTTCTATAGTGGCTGCACCAGTCTGCATTCCTACCAACAATGCACCAAGGTTTCCTTTGCTCCACATCCTCACCAGCACTTGTTGTTTGTTGATTTGTTAATGATGGCCATTCTGACAGGTGTGAGGTAGTATCTCATGTGGTTTTAATGCATCTCTCTGATGGCTAGTGATGTTGAGCATTCTTTCATAAGCCTATGGTCCCTTTGTATGTCCTCTTCAGAAAAGTGTCTGTTCAGGTCCTTTGCCCATTTTTTAAATTGGGCTGTCTGTCTCCCTGGTGTTGAGTTGTATAAGATCTTTATATAGTTTGGAGATCAAACCCTTTTCTGAGGTATGATTGGCAAATATGTCTTCCCATACAGTTGGTTCCATTTTAATTTTGCTGACGTTTTCTTTAGCTGAGCAGAAACTTTTCAATTTGATGTATTCCCATTTGTTTATTTGTGCCCTTATTTCCTTTGCCCTTGGAGAAGTATCAGTGAAAATATTGCTGCATGGGATATCTGAAATTTTCCTGCCTATGTTTTCCTCTAGGACTTTTATGGTGGCACAGCTTCTGTTTAAGTTCTTTATTCATCTTGAGTTTATTCTGGTGTGTGGTGTAAGTTTGTGATCTAGCTTTATTCTTTTGCATGTCTCTATCCAGTTCTCCCAACACCACTTGTTGAAGAGACTATTTTCACTTCATTTTATGCTCCTTCCCCCTTTGTCAGATATTAAGTGACCACAGAGTCCTGGATTTATTTCTTGGCTCTCTGTTCTGTTCCATTGATCTACATATATGTCTAGTCTTACGCCAGTACCAAATTATTTTGATTAGAGTACCCTAGTAGTATAGTTTGATATCCAGTATTGTGATCCCTTCTACTTTGTTCTTTTTTTCATCAAGATTGTTGTGGCTATTTATGTTCGGTTTTGGCTCCATATAAATTTTTGAAGTATTTTGGATCTGTGAAATATGTCATTGGTATTTTAATAGGGATTGCATTAAATCTAGAAATTGCTTTCCATAGTATGGAGATTTTAGTGATGCTAATTCTTCCCATCCATAAACATTATGTATGCTTCCATTTATTTGTATCTTCCTTAACTTCTTTCTTCAGTGTTCTGTAGTTTTTTAAGAATAAGTCTTTTACCTCCTTGTTTAAGTTTATCCCTAAGTAGTTTATTTTTCTTCTTGCTATAGTGAGATTTGTTTTTTTAGCTTCTATCTCTGATATTTCATTATTGGTATACAAAAATGCCTTTGATTTCTGAATATTGACTTAATATCCAGCTATTTTGCTGACTTTGCTAATTGGGTTGAGTAGGTTTTTGGTGGCATCTTATTGAGTTTTATATGTACACAATCATGTCATCTGCAAATAATGACAGTTTGACTTCCTCCTTTCCAATTTGGATTCCTCTTTCTTGTCTGGTTGCTATGGCTAGAACTTCCAAAATAATGTTGAATAGAAGTGGAGAAAGTGGACAGCCTTGTCTTTTTTCTTATATTAGGGGAAAGCTTTTAGTTTTTGCCCATTGAGTATGATATTGGCTACATATTTCTCATATTGGCATTTATTATGTTGAGGTATGCTCCCTTTATTCCCATTTTGCTGAGCCTTTTTTTTATCATAAAGGGATGCTATACTTTATCTAATGCTTTTCCAGCATCTATTGATATGATCATATGGTTTTTGTCTTTCATTTTTTAAAAGATTTTATTCATTATTTAGAGAGAGGGGAAGGGAGGGAGAAAGAAAGGGAAAGAAACATCAATGTATAGTTGCTTTTCACCTGCCTCCAGCTGGGGACCTGGCTGGAGACCTGGATTGTAACCTGGGTATGTGCCCTGACCTGGAATTAAACCAGTGACACTTGGGTTCACAGGCTGGTGCTCAATCCACTGAGCCACACCAGCCAGGGTTTGTCTTTCACTTTATTTATGTGGTGTATTATGTTTATTGATTTGCGAATGTTGTGCTATCTTTGCATGCCTGGGATGAATCCCACTTGATCATGTTGTTTGATATTTTTAATGTATTGCTGGATTCAATTTGCCAATATTCAACATAGAGAATTTTAGCATCTATGTTCATCAGAGATATTGGCCGGTAGTTTTCTTTCTTTGTTGTGTTTTGACCTGGTTTTGGAATTTATAATAATCTAGGCCTCATAGAAAGAGCTTGGGAGTCTTCCCTCTTGGATTTTTTGGAATAGGTTGATAAGGATAGGAGTTAGTTCTTCCCTAAGTGTTTGGTAAAATTCACCTGTATAGCCATCCAGTCCAGGGCTCAGGTGCGGCTGGGTGAGGCAGATTGATTCCAGTGGGCGGGGCTATACGTTTTCTCCCATCCAGTGGAAGCCTCTTGGTGCAGTGTAATCTGCCTGCCCTGTGGGGGATGGGTCAGCACTGGGATCTGGTGGGCTGCTCCTGCATTTCTCTCTTCAAAGCCACCACTCCAAACCCTCCTTAAGCATCTCTAGTCCACTCTGCCCTCCCTCCACTGGAGCCCAGGGTAAGTGGGTGCCCATGTATTTTTGTCCATGGTCACTTGAGTAATTCCCTGTCTCTAGTGCTCTCAGGCTAGGCAACCCCAAGACTTTTTACTTTTCAGTTGGATGTTGTTTTACTCTCAGCCATGCTGCTGTTGGCTGGGAAGCCCAGCAGGGAGTTGAGAACGCACCCTCCTCAGGTGGAGCCCCCAGTTCCATCTCTTCAGCTGCTGCCCATGGAAGTCCAGCCAGCCTTCTCGAGGTATCGCACTTCCTACCAGTCACATTGTGATGAAGCGGCTCTTCTGTTCCGTCTGTGGTTATAAGGCTTCTCTCCAGTTGGTGTTCTGTTGGTTATTCCAGATGATTTTTCCCCAATTAAATTGTAATTCCAGATTTGTCCTGGGAGGAGATTGGTGTAGCTCCACTTACTCTTCCACCATCTTGGAATCCCACTCTACATCTTTATTTTTAAATAATTATCATTTTAGACTTGTTGTTATCATAGGTTCTAGTTGATGTTTAATCAGCAATGCCTTAGAACGTTCCCTTTGTCATTGGCCTCTTGTTTTTAAATTGCCCAAAAGGTTGTGTGTTTTTTTTTTGTATGATGGTGCTAGTAGTGCTTAGTTGTCTTTAATGCCATTTGAAGCACTTTTGTTAATTGTATTATAACAGCTGTCATATCACTGCATTTAAAATTTTTTATCAAATTGGTGAGTTTTTGTGCAGCTATTTTAATATTGAAGATGGAAGAAAATAAAGCATGCAATACACTGAAACTGTTATGTATTATTTCCAGAAAGGTAAAAATGCAACTGAAACGAAAAAGGATTTGTGTAGTGTATGGAGAAGGAGTTGTGACTGATGCAACACGTCACAAGTGGTTTACGAAGCTTCTTGTACTACTCACATTTTGGCCAAATAATTCTTTGCTGTGGGGCTGTCTTATGCATTGGAAGATGTTTAGCAGCACCCCTGGCTTCTACCCACTAGAAGCCAATATTAATGAAGCCAAATCAATGAAGTTAATTGTGAAAGTGAAAACTGTGTCTTTCATTTTATGGAAAAAAACTAAATAAATTTTTTTGGTCAACCCAAAATTTAAGGACTTCTAATCAAGCACCTGAGAAGATGCTACTCTAAGGGGACCCTGTGATCCCTCTATAATGTGAGGGTTCCTGGGCAGTGTGACAACTTGACCTTCACATTTCTCTGTAGGTGAAAAGTTCAGATACTAATGGTGAGTTTTCTGTTTGAATACTGTAGAAGGGAATCCCCAGAACAGGGACAGTAGGCTGTCTTCGGTAGAGCCCCTGGGAGATCTGTTTTTTTTTCTCCTTTTTCCTCTGAGGATGATGGCAGCCTGCAACCCAGCTGGTTTTGGTTACGGCTACCCTGGGTCAAAATAATTGGAGGGTGAGTCTAGCATACCGTCCATTTTGTTATACTTTTCCTATAAAAGTAAAAATCTTCTCTTGGACACAACTAACAATAGAATAATACATATATGAGTGGGATTGAAAGGGCCATAGTCCTTTGAATGATGATAATCACACCAAATTGAGCTCAGTGTTGCTTATTCTGAGAGATACTTTTCTGCTCTCAGGCAGAAATACCATGCTGCCTAGAGACTCAAAGCATGCCGATTTGGTTCTGATGCTAGTTCCAAAGAACAATAATTACCCAGTTTTAGAGTCTGCTAGCCTTCTGTAGTCCTAAGGAAAAACCTTGGGGTCTTCTATCTTCTTTGCAACTTGACTAGTTGAATCATCAAGTGTTTGCAGAATTTCCCCCATTTCCCTCAGGCAGTGGGTACCACCTTTTCTAACTCCCCTTCAGTTCATTCCATCTCAACATCTGTCTCCATCCTTCCCTTGATGCTCCAGCAGATTTTAGACCCAGGCCCAGGCCAGATGCTTTACTCTTTTGTGCATTGAAATGTACATTTGACAAGCCAAATTAGAAATAAAATAGGCAAGTGTCTCCCATAGAGGAAATGCTAAGTTGTTGATAGCTTCTCCAAGCTTTTATTATTTCCTAGGATGTTTAGTAATTGCATCATACACTGTTGGTTCTTTTCAAGATTCCAGCTAATTTCCCCCATTTTTAAGGGAGTCACTGATAAGCGAATTTTAAATGGCTTGTTTATCTTTCGGTTTTGAGATCAGCATTGAAATGCTACCTCTGATGATGGCTAAAAAATTGTTTTTCTATAGAAATCAAAATCACTCTTTAAAAGGCTACAATACCTGCTATATTTTTGTGCTGGCCTTAGGATATCAGCTTTGGGCATCCTAGAAAATACTTCTCTCTTATCGCCACCCAAGGAAATGCCAGTTGGCCTCCAAAAAGTGTACCTAAATGAGTCAACCTCTATGCATGTTTCAGCAATGTTTATTTTTATTATCGAGGCTTCTCGTTTGTATTTTCTTCCTCTTCAGAATCCTATGAAGGAATGTCTTTACTTAAATATTTACTTTTTAAGTGTCCTCCAATTTAAATATCTGAGATTTTATGTATTCCAAAAGCCATTTCAGAATGAGGCTGCCTGCAGTTTACTTTTGAAACTGGCATTTATTTAATTTCTCTGATGCCTTTGCCTTACCCCACCCATCATAAATTACTACATGAAATATTAATGATGATGATGTAGACAGGAACCAATGGAAAAATAAGCTCACCGTATTTGGGAAAGTAGACTAATTAGAAAATATTGCTCATTTTAGAGTTGGAATAAGCCTGTTCTCAACACAAGGGAATGGTGGGTGGGGGTAGTGAAAGTGGGGGTAAAAGGCTAAGTAAACTGGTGAGTTTTTTAAGAGAAAATGTTGCACATAAGAGAAATGGCATATAAAGGTCAAAGGATTCTATGCATTTATTCAGATGATGCAACGTTGATATTAACAATGGAAGGCTGAGTCAGTTTTTAAGTCAAAGATTGATCACTCGTTCTTCTGGGCTCCTATAGTGCACAACATTATAAAATTATACCAATTTGTTCATTCTTGTCTTTCCACTAGGCTCTAAATTTTTACCTGTTTCTTGTCTTAGTGTAGTATGCCTCCACCCTGTCCCTTGGGAGCTCCCATGCCTGGACTCTCCCAGATACTCAGATTGGCCCATCCAACAATGGGAAACAAGTGTTTTGTTTGCTGTATTTGTTCAACTGAACTGTGTGAGTCTGGGACTGCAAGTGGCCATCTTTCCTGGCTACAAGGAAGAACTGTGGGCAAAGGAGAAAAAAAATGATAGCATGCACTAAAAGAAAACTCCAGATGCTCAGATGTGGAAGGAGAGAGAGCCCTGAGGATATGTGAAACCTGTGATTACAGCTGTGCCTGAATCCTAGGTCCACCCCTTACTTCTCAGTTGTGTGTAAATGAATTTCCTATTTTGTCTGAGCTAGTTTGAATTTGGCTTCTGTAACTTTGTCAACCTAAATAAAGAGGTAAACTGAGACAAGCTCAACTGATCATAATTTTAGTTTACTTGGGAATAGCAGGGGAATTGCAGTTCTGGATACACATGCCATCATGAGCTACTGGCAAGTCCACTGGGGATTTGGGGCAGGCTGTACTTGTGGGCAGGGATTGCAAATAGGCGGAAGGTCCAGCCAGAGTTCAAGCAGTTTAGTTCATTGGCTTGAGGATGGACAGAAATTCTTAGTGGATGTTCATGAGTCAGGGGGTAAGTCTCCATGCTCTGCACATCAGGCATTTGTGGAAATAAGCCTCTCAGTTCTGAGGGCGCATGAGTGAGACTCTCCACTTCATATCCTCCAGTTCTATTTTAGAGCAAAATCCTTTTACAGCTTTCAACCGAGAATCCTGCCACAAAGCCAGTAAGAGTTTCTATCACAAAGTTGAAAAAAACAGTTTATCAAAACAATAAAAATTTTGTGAATCTCTTATTTCATAGTTTTGTTTAGCCTGTGAGACTTAGTTTATTATAAATTAAACAGCACTGCAACTTTTCATTAATGAAAAGCCTTTTAGGGGACTACTTTTCCAGAATGAGAAAGGATGGGGGACTTTAGTGGTAATTTTAATGACACAGGGAGTCCCCCACTCCCACCAGATTTTTTGTTCCTCTCAATCTGAAATATTTCTGTTGTTTTACATTGTTTTATATTTATTCTGCTACCTAAACAGCACTTTCATTGTTTAAATTTTTTAATTTCTAATTTCTAGTAAATTGCCCAAGAGCAAACTGGTGAAAAACAAAATGTTTCCTATGATTAATTCACAGATAGGTAACATCTATTTACTCCAAGAAGTTTTACAAATTTTCAGATGTACTTTCTTAGGCAGTCACTTCGCTCTCTCATATTTAGGCAGCTTGACTAGGTTTTCCTCAAAAAGAAAAACCCAAAACTCGAATGCAATGATTGATTTTTATGGCATGTTCTTGAAAAGACAAAAAAATAAAATACTTATAAACATTAGTGTATGAAAGCAATGATACCTAGATTATGGCTCATTAAGTTAACCTTCTATAGAAAAAAAGTTTGGAAACAACCTAAATATCCATCATAGGGCCTTGGTTAATATATTAGAAGACATCTAGAAAATGAAATAAAATTTGCTAACAAGAAATGAGCGAGAATGCATGTGTGATATGGAATGCCTCCCAAGATATCTTTCATGAATAGCTTTATTCATTTGTTCAGCACTATTTATTGAGCACCCTCTAAGTGCCAAATCTTGCCTGAGCATTGGAAACACAGAAAGGAAGGTAGACCAGGTCTCAGTCTCATGCCTATATTAGTAATATGTATTTCTATTTGTGAGGTGGTTTTTTATGTAAAAAAGTATAATATATAAAGGTATAACTATATAAAGTTTATGTGTATATATGTGTATGTGGGTATAGATATACACACATATAAAATATAACTATTTATAAATGTTTTGCAAATACCTGAAAGTTAAAATGAGTGCCCCTAGGAAGGGGGTGGATGTCTGAGGTAAGAGGGAGATGCTGTTGTTTACCTTGTGCGCTACAGGCATGCGGTACCTTTTCAATTGAAAACACATTGTTTTTAAGATTAACATTCCAATGGCTACAGGTAGTACAGGCATACCTTGTTTTATTCACTTCACTTTATTGTGCTTCACAGATGTTGTGGTTTTTAAAGATTGAAGGTGGCTTAAGACCCTCCATCAAAAGCCTGTGGCTCACATTATTGTGAGACTTGCTTTATTATGGTGTCTGCAACCAAACCTGCAGTATCTTCGAGATAGGCCTATGTTTGTAACCCTCACTTCAAGAATATAACCATGGTATGTTAAGGTAGAAGAGTCATGACTGGCTGAAAAGTTGCAAAACCATAATAGGAAATACTCATTTCCCAACAAAGCTGACTGTTTCTATACAACAGGTGACTGGTGTTCAGTGATGCTCATTGAATTGAATAATGAGTTCACTGCAGAGACCAAAGCAAGGGGCAACAGAAATGGAAAGTCATAAACACAGCAGAAAGGGGAACCAGAATAATGTGACTACTCTAAAAGAAGTTCAAAGGATGGGCTGGTGAGAATTCTGATTTATACTAAGAGAACAAGGAAAAGAAAAAATCAGGAAATACACTGAGCTCAAGGGAAATTTAGAAGGCAGAATTAGAAAGTGGAGAGGCAGGTCAAGGTCAAGCAAGCTGAGGATAATATCAGGACTGATAGAGTGGTTATAACGATGAAATGCTACATAGTGTATGTATACTGTCAGGTCCACTCCTGCTGGGTCTGAGACCACCAAGTGATGATAATGGGGAGGGCCGGGGTATGAGGGGGAAGAACTTGCAAGGAGCCTTTAGGAGGTTCATATGCTTTATTGCAGCAGCAAGCTAATGACCATGTGGCTGGGCAGCTGGGAGCGTCAGCGTGCTCATGCTCATGCTCGGTTGTCCCACTTTTTTGTAGCAGCACTGAGCTTACAGAAAGGGCTGTCTTACTACACATCAGAACAAAGGAGGCTGTATACCAAACATCGGACTACTCAAAGCTGCTAAGTCAGTTACCTCTGGAGCCCAGTGTTCCGGAGGTTCTGGGGATAAGGTTAACCCCAAGGCTGACTCCTTGGCTGGCCCATAGGAAGGCTCAGTCATACATAAACAGGGAACTTCCTTCCCCTGACACTCCACCCCTATATGGGTGAGGCCTTCATTAAGTGGGTCTGCCCTAGGCTGGCTCCCCGGGGCCGCAGCCCACAACTACAGTACAGAGCACAATATCCCACTGCTAATATACCAACAATGAGGGCTAGACTGCACAGGATCCAATGCCAGGTGGTCCCTAAGGAATGCTACCACTTGACTAGGGGGTCTTCAGATAAGGAGGTACAAGCCATACAAAGCTGATCTATTTCACGGAGGGTATCTTCTATGTCCTCCTGATGGTCAGGGATGTACATGCAGCACTCTACATGTAAGAGGGCACAAGTACCACCTTGCGCAGCAGTAAGTATGTCTAGGGCCATATGGTTCTGCAAAACCGCCTTTCTCATCTGTGTGGTTTCACCCAGCATTAAGGTTAATGTGTAGCAAGTCTGACTAACAGCTTATACCACATGCTCAGCTAGAGCTTCGATGTCCAATTTTACCTTGATAGCCCCTCCACCTGAAATAAAAGGGCTAAAAGATAAAACCAGCAGGGGGCATGCTTTTCACAGTGCCACCTGTGATAGACAAAGCCCTAGTTTGAGCTAATTTGGGGTAAACTCACCCTTGAATGTAAGGGTGTCCCTAAGTATACCATCGTACCTACTGGGCAGGCCGCAGAACTACAAATATCCTGCTGGGAGACAGTTGGCTTGGTTCCCATATGCAGGTGTCCACCCTACCTGGTTGCACCGGCCATCTGCACTATAGTAGTTATATAGGGCTTCAAGTATCTACCCAACACAGTGCCTGGCATCCCCCACCGGCTGTTCGATACAGTAGGGGGCCTGAACATGAAGGTCCATGTGTTCAGCTATCAGCTCTCCTCAGCCATTGTCAATGGCATAACCTATCCAGGGTTTGGGGTTCCCATGGTCCTTTCGCAGGAGGTGTTCAATGCTTGTTGATGAGAAGTCCATCTTGCTGAGGTGCAGTTATCTTCCTGTAGTTTCTACCAGTCCATTAGGGGTGCAGAAGCGACATGCCACAGTAGTCCTATTGCACCATCTACAGGGAGTTCCATGCAGGCCCAGCAGTGGGAGACATGCACATGGGCGTATGTGTGAACCCAGGCAGCTAACAAATTTCCTAAGCTCAACCTGGCTGGAGGGAAAGACAAGTTTCAGAGACCATGTTGGGGGTGGGGTGGGGGTGTCTGTCCAGCAGGCAGAGTGCAAGCTATCTGCTCATCCTGGCACAGCTGGAAGGGCCTTCTGCCCATGCCAAGCATACCACACCTGGGAACCTTCCTCTTTCAAGTCAGGTGTGGTTATGGCACTAAATGGCAACAAAGAGATTGGCCAAAGGGCCAAACACATTTCTCCTCAAACCTATAGTTTCCTGGACGGCAGGTAATGTTTTCTTCAAATATGGACCTGAAGGTGTCAGGTGCATCCAACACCCTAAGGCTGGATCAAGGCAATCCAGCCAGGTTGTTCAGTCTCAATGGACCATGGTGAAGTCCAAGCTGCAGACACATGCGGGTTCACATCCCACAGAGCTGGACCTATGTTTGACTGCACTGTGGGATCAGTTTGCTTACCAATGACATGCAATGGCAGCGCTCGCCCTTGTATCAGTAACTCTTAAGGGTAAATGGCCCGTTCGGTGAGGCTGTTCATTCCATAGCTGAAGGCCCGGCAGGCCCACCCCTGCAAGGAGGTTTTGTGGGGTGATAAAGCTTTCAGCTTTTCCTTCATGGGGCCATACTGTTCTCTAATGTCTGCAGCTTGTGGATGGTATAGGGCATGTAAAATCCAGTTAATGTCCTCTTGTTCAGCCTACTTCTGGACCGAAGACCCCATAAAATGTGACCTGTGGCCACTTACTATACTAAGGGGTCACCCATACTGACACACAAATACTCTAGGGCCTTAATGGTGTGCTGTTGATCAGCTCAAGTTACTGGAAAGGCAGAAAGAAGGTCCCTATTGGCGTCCACAGCTGTTAGGTATACTGGTATCCTTGGTCCTTGGGCAGAGGACCTATGTAGTCCACCGGCCAGTGCTGCAGGGGTTGGCCTTGCTTTACCAGGCCTTCTCAGTAAGGGAGATGCTGTCCCATGTGACAATCTCAGTTTCGAACAGTATTCACAGTCACAGGTGACAGCTATGGCCTCTGTCCCGGTCAAAGGTAAATTATACCTCTTTGCTACTAGCAATAGCATTTTCAGACCCACATGCTACAATATTGGTGAAACCACTTAGCTGCAGAAAGAGAAGATTGCAGGGCTCAAACCTTTGCCAGGGTGTCAGCTTCATCATTTCCTGGCACTTGGAGGGGATGATGATCTGAGACATGGTAAATCGTAACCCCTACCTGGGAGCCTCCTTCCCACAGATCTTCCCACATCTCTCTGCCCCACAAGGACATTGACCCATACCCATATAAAACCGGATGGCATCTGTTTCTGGTTGGAAGGTACCACTGTCCAGATAGGGGGATTCCCCCTACTGGAGCCACCTGTATACCAGGTATCCTTGGGAATAGGACCTTTTTTCTCCTGCTAAGGACTTAGGTCAATAGGATCTGGCATTGGAGGCAATCCCTCCATTTGCTGGAATGCGATAGGGCCTAAGGGAGAATGCAACTGCCCAGCCAGAGGACTGGTGGAGACTTCTGAGCATTGCTTCAAATATTCTCTCCACTTAGCCAGTATGGAAGCTTGAGCCACCCCCAACTTGGGGGTCTTCAATTGGGACTTAACCTACCCCGAAATCAGGAGGGCATTGTGGACTGCTGTTCTCCAGTCAAAGATTCACAAGCCTGTAGTTCAGCATATGTAGCTGGTAGTTGCTTCTCAATAGCAGAGGAGCGAGTCTCAGCTCCCTTCCACAGCTGGGACCAAAACCCTATGGGTACTCTCCACTTCCCATGGGTTTGCCACAGGCCCTACCTATACCCCTCATTATCAACGAACACATCTAGTTGAAATGGCACAGGGAGATCTATAACAGGCACCTGGGCCGCAACCCTTTTGGCCTCCAGGAATACCTGTTCCTGGATCTCCTGCCAATCACAGACTGAACCTTTCTTCATTAGGGAGTACAAAGGGTGACAGATCTGAGCTACATAGGGTATGAACACTCTCCAATACTCAAACAGACCAAGGAAAATCTGTAGCTCCTTCCCAGACATTGGACAGGGATAAGGCTAAATTTTATCAGTAACAGCTTCAGGTACAACTTTTGTCTTGTCTACCAAAACAACTCCCCAAAATTTGACAGATAAGCTAGGCCCTTGGACTTAGTCCTTATTGACTGTCCATCCCCAGGCCGGCAAAGTATGGTGCAGAGATTTGGCCGTGTCCTCTAGATCTGAAAGAGAATCAGAGGTTAGCATAGTATCATCAATATAATGAGACATGTGTACAGCAGGCTTACATGTCCACATTGCCAAGTCCTGTGCCACCAATCCATGGCATATGGTGGGACTATGCAGGTACCCCTGCAAAAAGGTCTATTGTCTGCCTTCCCATGTGAAGGCAAATTGTCCCTGGCTTTCCGAGGCAACGTCAGTGGAGAAAAAGGCATTTGCCAGGTCTACCGTATAATGGTAGCATCCAAGATGATGTGACAAGGCATCCATTAGATTCAGCACTGAAAGCACTGCAGCATGCATAGAAGGACTACTTTTTTCAGTTCCCAGTAGTCCACAATCATGTGCCAAGTGCCATTGGGCTTTTTTTGCTGGTCAAACAGTGGAGTTGTAAGGGCCAGGCATCCGCCACGATACCTGCTTTCTCCAAATGGAGGATGTTTCCCCTATTTCCTGATGTCCTCCCAGAAGCCAGTACTTGCCTGTGTTCATTATCCTCCATGGACAAGATCACCAGTGGGTGATGCAGGTGACAGTGATGCAGGTGACAATGCTGCAATGATTTCACCAATTTCACTACTCCAACTCAACAATCAAAATTCTCCTTGCAAAAGAGTGAGAGCTTGCAAAATGTCAATTCCAAGGATATACTCAAGAACTCCTGAAACATAGACTTGGTATTGGTGGGGGGGCAACTGTCCAATACCCAGTGACAGAGTCACTTCTTGTACCTGTATGGTCTGTCCCTCATACCCATCAATGTAAGAGATGGGGCCTTTAAAGCAATTCGGGTTACTATATATTAGAGTACACTCCACCACAGTACCCATGAGGGCGAGAACAAACTGAACATTGTGGGGGGACCAGTACATGGACAGTGCAATATGTGACTCCCTTCCCTGGCTCCGGGTCCCTTGGCCTGAGGTCAGTCAAAGAGCAAGGTGGAGTCAGCAGTGAGTCACTGAATCAAGTGCTGCAGCCACACGCTGGGTTCCTTGCTTTTGTCCTTCCCTGGCCCTTTCCCTGGCCCTTTCCATGGCCGGGTAACATACTTCTGTTCAGAGGTCAGTCCTTGCCACAGGGACAGGAGAACATTGTTTGGCAGGCCATCTATTTTCTCCAGGGCATGCCTTCGGTGGTGAGCTCTGCCCACATCTGGAGGCAGGACACTTTTCACAGGCCTTCCTACCTTCCTCGGTGCCTTCAGGTCAGAGGGATTTTCCCACTGCACCAGATGCATGCCCTGCTCCTGCTTACATATCTCCACATCCCCTAGTTCTGCAATGGCAGAAGTAACTTCATAAATGTACCACCCTATGTAGGAGGTAATGGGTGCGGCTAGAGAGCCAAAAGTATCTGGTGTGGAAAATATCTCATCATCTGGAGAACGATATTCAGCAGCATAAATCAGTTGTTTCTTGCCCAGCTCCCGGAGTACCTGAACCAGTTCGGTATGCATGGTCCTATTCCACAGAGACCTGGGAGTTCAACATTCTCCCAAATACCTCTGATAATGGCCATCAGCCAATTTATAATAATCTCATCTTGGATCTGTGCTCCGTATCTCCTAGCACTCTAGATCTGCTGCTGGATAGAGGGATGCATCATAATGGCGCTCAGCTGCGCCATCTCCTTGGGCGTAACATGGAGGTTATCTATGCTATCCTTTCACAGCTGCAGGAGCCATGCAGGTATTGTTTCCCCTGCCTGCTGGTGTATTTGCTTTTCAGCTCTTAATTGGTCAGGTGTACAAAGGGTATACTACTGCCTGACCTACTGCCTGACTTGCAGGGGTCCAGCCACCTCACCCCCGAGCCATAGTGGTCTCAGGCTCCATCTGCTGTCTTGTTAATGGTCGAGCATTCACCAATAGAGGGGTACTTGTGTGCAGCGTTAGGGATGTGTGTGTCTTCCTTCAACACTGGGCACTCCTCTATCTCCACCTCTGGAAGAAGAACTTGTGTGGAGTCTTTAGGAGGTTTTACATACTTTATTGTAGTGGCAAGCTAATGACCCCATGGCTGGGCAGCTGAGTGTCATCATGCTCATGTTCAGTCGTTCAGCTCTTTTACAGCAGCAGCAAGCTTACAGCAAGGGCAATCTTATGTACACGTTGGAACAAAGGAAGCTATTACATAGGGGGTGACATCAGCCTGCTCAAAGTTGCAGAGTTGGATATCTCCAGAGCCCAGTGTTCTGGAGGATCTGGGGATGAGATTAACTCCAAGGGTGACTCCTCGGCTGACCCAGAGAAAGGTCCAACTTCCTTCCCTGACAATACAACCTGTTGAACACAGGGCCTGGCAGGTCAGCCAATGTTGGTATTAACATACTTACGTAAAATGATTTTGACTGCTTGGCAAAAAAGGGAGATGTGGGAGAGGCTCTGAAGCATGTTTTATCTCATTTAATCCCCACAACAATCCTGCAAGGCAGGTACTATTACTATCTCTGCTGGACAGATGCTAAAACAGAAACAGGTGTTATGTCACTAGTTCAATGTCGGCGTTGGGGCCAGCAGCCAGGTCTGGATCTGCACAGCTTCAAAGCCTCTGGGCTGTCCTGTACCAGGATGCTTTCTTTTGCAGCCCATTAACGAATGTTTTTATGTGGGAGAAGAGAGAACAACAATGGATCGTAGAAACAATACAAATATGTGGAAGTCTACAAATGTCTATGAGTCAGAAGTATGAAACCAGAATATGAAATACATTTGAGAATCAAAAAGAAAATCAGAAGAGGGGAAACTAATGTCCATATGTATACCGTGTTAAAAATATGCAGTGGTTGTGGAAAATTTCTTGGCTGGGTGACAGGGGAATTTGTAAGTACATGAGTAAAATGTTAAGATAGCTTTTATAATTAAAACCTGTGAGAGAGAGATAGGAAGTTGCTTTGGCAAAATAATTACCAATAAGATAGCATTAGAAATGAGGTATTCTTGAAAAGATTTTTATAATGTTCTAAGGCAGTTTTTATGGCAGTACTGTTTTAACTTGTTTAAGGGAAAGGGAGGTGGTCAATAAATGGAAAGAATGTGTTTGCCCAAATACCTCCACTTAACAGAATCACTTAACTTTTTGTTGTGTGTGTCTCTGTACTTAAAATGACTATTCTAAGACCCAAAGACTGGCATTATTCTTTGGCTAAACATACAGGGTGGGACAAAAGTAGGTTGATAGTTGTTTGTACAGAAAATACAGTACAATTAATGATAACACAAGCATAAACTGTTTCACATACTCATAACTATAAACCTACTTTCCCCCACCTTGTACAAAACTTATGCTTATAGCAACCAATCCTAATTCCAGTTTGCGAAAGTTTCTAATATTCCATACTGCTCATAGGATGCTTCAGTATTCTCACTTTAAATTCCTCAACATTTAGTTTCTGAAGAGGCATAATGGGTCAGAATAATGGAGCACAAAGGGAATATCTCAAAATGAAAGAAGTAATTGTGTACCACAGTTTTAGAAAAATGTAAAGAACAGTCAAATAGCAAAATCCATGAGAGCAAGCCATGGTGTTCTGCTCTCTGACTGTTCAAATGCCAGTGATGGTCAGTCCTCTCTCCAAACTCCTCCTCTGTGTGTTCCTTGATTCAGAATCCAAATACTGTACAACTTGTCTATAGACTCCCCATGGAAGTGTAGCTGAGGCTAGATGACAGATAATGAACAGAATCTCTCCACCTGGGCTCTCTGGGTTCTGAAGACTTCCTGCTTATTTTTTTTTTTAAAGGAATTCCATTTTATACAGAGTAGATTTATATTTTCACATTAAAATTAAAAAGACAAAAAAAATAGGTGATACAATGCTAACCAATTCATTTAATGGACATTCTACTTCCCTAATTTAGACTCTTAAGACTCGACTGGCTGTAACTTCATAACAAGCAGGGGTTATAGTTTCCTAAGAAACCATTCTCCTCCTATAATGATGACAAATGGTTCATTTTGAATTTTAAAGGAATATTTTCTGGAAGGTTTTTAGGTATTGGTGTTGCTTACTCTGTATCAAAACAGTCTTCCGGGGATTCCTAGGGACTATTATCAACGAAAGATAAGGCAAAACCAACAGCAATAAAATAAACAAGCAAAAATTTGCAAGAACCAGCCTTCATGCTCTGGAGTAAGTCTTGTTATCAACACCGTGTCCTTTCCCCACATTTATTAATAGGAATGATCAGATTGATATTTAAGTTCTCAAGTAATATGTTATCAAATTATTTTAGCAGCTTTGGTGAGTTATAATTGACATACAAAGAGCCCAACTTAAGTTTTGGCATGGGCACACTCATAAAACCATCATAATCAAAATGATGAATATGTCCACCAGCCTCCTAAGCTTCTCATGCCCCTTTGTCGTCACCACCCATTCCTTCCCACCCTCTTCTGTTGCATTCAGGCACCACTGATCTATTTTCTGTCACTATAACTTAGTTTGCATTTCCTAGAGTTTTATATAGATGTAATCATATGGCATATTTTATTTTGGGGAGAGATGTGTCTGGCTTTTCTTGCTCATCATAATTATATTGAGGTTTATCAATGTAATATTATTCCATTGCAGGGACATACCCTAACTTGCTTATCCATTCATCAACTGAGGGGCATTTGTGTTTCCAGTTTGAGGTTTTGACAAACAAAGCTTCTCTAACATTCAAGTACAAATCTTGGCAAGGACATTTGCTTTCAATTTTCTTGGGTAAATATTAAGAATAGCTCTATCATATGGTTAGGTATGCTTAACTTTTTAAGAAACTGGCAGACTGTTTTTTCCCAAGTGGTTGTATCATTCTACATTCTCACCAGCCTTGTAGGGAGAGTTCCAGTTCTCTATGTCTTGGTCAACACTTGGTACTAAAAATCTTTTTAATTTTAGCCACTTTAGTGAGTATGTAGTGGCATTACATTATGGTTTTTATCTGCATTTCCCTAATGACTAATGATGTTTAGTGCTTCTAAACTAGCTTTTTTTTTTGTCATTTATATATATATCTTGTTTGGTGAATTTTCTGTTGAAAATTTTTACCCATTTTAAAAATTGGGTTACTAGGCCCTGGCTGGTATGGTCAGTGGATTGGCGCTGGCCTGTGAACCCAAAGGTTGCTGGCTTGATTCCAGTCAGGGCACACAACCAGGTTGCAAGCCAGGTCTCCAGCCACCAGGTCCTTAGCTGGATGCAGGTGAAAGGCAACCATACATTGATGTTTCTCTCCCTCTCTGCCTCCCCCTCTCTCTAAAAATAATAAGTAAAATCTTAAATAATAATAATAAGTAAATAAGTTTTAAATAAAAGAAAAAAATTGAGTTACTTTCCAACAATTGAATATTGAAAGTACTTTACCCTGAATGTAAGTCCTTCAGGATATCAAGAGCTTATCAAGTACATGTTCTGAAATTACTTTCTACAAATATGTGGCTTGTATTTTTATTTTTTATTTTCTTACCAGTAATCTTCAATAAGAAGTCTAAAATTTTGATAAAGTTTAATTGAACAATGTTATTTTATGAGTTGTGCTTTTAGTGTTAAATCTAAGAACTTCTTTGCCTAATTCAACATAACAAAAGTTTTGCTATTTCCTTCTAGCTTTATGGTTTAGGGTTACATTTAGGTCTATGATTAATTTTGAGTTAATTTTCAAAAATTATTTTATTGTGGTTATATTTATTCTATTTTTCCCCCACTGCTCTCCCCTGTCCCACCCTCCCTATCCCTCCTCCCACAGATAATCCCACACGTTGTCCATGTCCATGGGTCAACCATGCTAGTTCCGTAATTAAACTGTTCCCCTTCTTTGCCTCTTTCTCACCCTCCCACTCCCCTCTGCACACTGGAAGTCTGTTCCTTGTTTCCATGCCTCTGGTTCTATTTTGCTCGTTTGGTTTATTTTGTTCATTAGTCTCCTGTATTGAGTGAGATCATATGGTATTTGTCTTTCACTGACTGGCTTATTTCACTAAGCATGATACTCTACAGTTCCATCCATGTTGTTGCAAAAGGAGTTCATTCTTTCTGCTGTGTAGTATTCCATTGTGTAAATGTACCAAAGTTTTTTGATCCATTCATCCACTGATGGGCACTTAAGCTGTTTCCAGCACTTGGATATTGTAAATAGTGCTGCTATGAACATAGGGGTACACAGGTTCTTCTGAATTGGTGTTTCAGGTTTTGGTGGTATAATCCTAGCAGTGGAATTGCTGGATCAAAAGGCAGTTCCTTTTTAGTTTTTTGAGGAAATTCCATACTGTTTTCCATAGTGGCTGCACCAGTCTGCATTCCTACCAACAATGCACCAAGATTTCCTTTGCTCCACATCCTCACCAGCACTTGTTGTTTGTTGATTTGTTAATGATGGCCATTCTGACAGGTGTGAGGTAGTATCTCATGTGGTTTTAATGCATCTCTCTGATGGCTAGTGATGTTGAGCATTCTTTCATAAGCCTATGGTCCCTTTGTATGTCTTCTTCAGAAAAGTGTCTGTTCAGGTCCTTTGCCCATTTTTCAAATTGGGCTGTCTGTCTCCCTGGTGTTGAGTTGTATAAGATCTTTATATAGTTTGGAGATCAAACCCTTTTCTGAGGTATGATTGGCAAATATGTCTTCCCATACAGTTGGTTCCATTTTAATTTTGCTGATGTTTTCTTTAGCTGAGCAGAAACTTTTCAATTTGATGTATTCCCATTTGTTTATTTGTGCCCTTATTTCCTTTGCCCTTGGAGAAGTATCAGTGAAAATATTGCTGCATGGGATATCTGAAATTTTCCTGCCTATGTTTTCCTCTAGGACTTTTATGGTGGCACAGCTTCTAAGTTCTTTATTCATCTTGAGTTTATTCTGGTGTGTGGTATAAGTTGGTGGTCTAGCTTTATTCTTTTGCATGTCCCTATCCAGTTCTCTCATCACCACTTGTTGAAGAGGGTATTTTCACTCCATTTTATGCTCCTTCCCCCTTTGTTGAATATCAATTGACCAGAGTCCTGGGTTTATTTCTTGGCTCTCTGTTCTGTTCCATTGATCTATATGTCTATTCTTATGCTGATATCAAACTATTTTGATTACAGTGGCCTTGTAATCCAGTATTGTGACCCTTCCTATGTTGTTCCTCTTTCTCAGATTGCTGTGGCTATTCATGGTGGGTTTTGGCTCCATATAAGTTTTTCATTTTTTTTAAAAATTTTATTGTTGTTGTATTACATCCATCCCCTTTTTGATCCCCTCTGTCCCCCTCCCCACCCACCCATTCCCCCCAAAGTCAATCCCACCTGTTGTCCATGTCCATGGTTCCTTTATACTAGGTTCTTGTCTAAGCTGCTCCCCTTTCTTGCCTCTGCCTCCCCCCTCCCCCCATCCCCTTTCCCCCTGACCACTGAAGTCCTATTCATTGTATTCATATATTTGGTTCTGTTTTGCTTGTTGTTAGTTTTGTTCATTATTGTCCTGTAATGGGTGAGATCAAATGATATTTGTCCTTCACTGACTGGCTTATTTCACTAAGCATAATACTCTCCAGTTCCATCCATGTTACTGCAAAGGGTACAAGTTCCTTCTTTCTTTCTGCTATATAGAATTCCATTGTGTAAATGTACCAAAGTGTTTTGAGCCAATCATCCACTGATGGGCACTTAGGCTGTTTCCAGCACTTGGCTATTGTAAATAGTGCTGCTATGAACATAGGTGTACATAGGTTCTTATGAATTGGTGTTTCAGGATTCTTTGGGTTTAGTCCAAGTAGTGGAATTGCTGGATCAAAAGGCAGTTCCATTTTCAGTTTTTTAAGGAAACCCCATACTGTTTTCCACAGTGGCTGCACCAGCCTACATTCCCACCAACAGTGTATGAGGTTTCACTTTGCTCCGCATCCTCACCAACACTTGTTGTCTGTTGATTTGTTGATGATTGCCATTCTGACAGGTATGAGGTGGTATCTTACTGTGGTTTTAATTTGCATCTCTCTGATGACTAGAGATGTTGTGCATTCTTTCATATGCCTCTGGGCCCTTTGTATATCTTCCTCAGTGAGTTGTCTGTTCAGGTCCTTTGCCCATTTTTTAATTGGGCTGTCTGTCTCCCTGGTGTTGAGTCGCATTAGTTCTTTATATATGTTGGAGATCAAACCCTTGTCTGAGGTATCATTGGCAATTATGTTTTCCCATACAGTCGGTTCCCTTTGAATTTTGCTGATATTTTCTTTAGTTGAACAGAAACTTTTCAATTTGATATAGCCCCATTTGTTGATTCGTTCTTTGATTTCCTTTGCCCTTGGTGAAGTATCAGTAAACATATTTCTGCGTAGGATATCCGAAAGTTTGCTCTAGGACCTTTATGGTGGCACTGCTTATATTTAAATCCTTTATCCATCTTGAGTTTATTCTGGTGTATGGTGTAAGTTGGTGGTCTAGTTTTATCTTTTTACATGTTGCTGTCCAGTTCTCCCAACACCATTTGTTGAAGAGACTGTTTTTACTCCATTTGATGTTCCTTCCCCCTTTGTCAAATATTAGTTGACCATAGAGTCCTGGGTTTATTTCTTGGCTCTCTGTTCTGTTCCATTGATCTATATGTCTATTCTTATGCTGATATCAGACTATTTCGATTACAGTGGCCTTGTAGTATAGTTTCATATCCAGTATTGTGATCCTTCCTACTTTGTTCCTCTTTCTCAGATCTCTGTGGCTATTCATGGTTGGTTTTGGCTCTATATAAGTTTTTCAAGCATTTTTTTCTAGATCTATGAAATATATCATTGATATTTTAATAGGGATTGCATTAAATCTATAAATTTCTTCAGGTAGTATGGACATTTTAATCTTCCCATCTATGAACATGGTAAATGTTTTGTTTTATTTGTATCTTCCTTATTGCTTCAATTTCACTAGTTATTGGTCTATTCAGGCTTTCTGCTTCTTCTTGATTCAGTTTTGATAGATCATACGTTTTCAGAAGTTTGTCCATTTCACCCAGGTTGTCAAATTTCTTGTCATTTAGTTGTTTGTAGAAATTTCTTACAATCTTGCGCATTTCTGTGGTATTGGTTGTGATTTCTCCTCTGTTGTTTCTGATTTTGCTTATTTGGGTTCTCTTTCTTAGGGTCCTCTCTCTTTATTTTTTTAAAGATTTTATTTATTATTTTTAGAGAGAGGGAAGGGAGAGAGGCAGAGAGGGAGAGAGGCATCAATGTATGGTTGCCTTTCACCACGAACCTGGCTAGAGACCTGGCTTGCAACCTGGTTATGTCCCCTGGCTGGGGAATCGAACGAGGGACCTTTGGGTTTGCAGGTTGGTGCCTTATCCACTGTGCCACCAGCCAGGGCTTCTTTTTTTTCTTGATTACTCTGGTTAGTGGCTTGTTGATTATGCTTATCTTTTCAAAGAACTGGCTCCTGGATTTATTGACTCTTTGAATTACAGTTTTAAACTCTGTCATTTAATTCTGTTCTGATCTTGGCTATTTCATTCCTTCTACTTGCTCTGGGCTTTGTCTGTTGTTGCTCCTCTAGTTCTTGTAGTGTTATGGTTTAAGGTTCTTCCAACCTTTTTAAGTATGCCTGTATTGCTATGAACTTCCCTCTGAAGACTGCTGCGTCCCACAGGTTTTGGGCTGTTGTGTATTCATTGTCATTTATTTCATAAACTTTTTGATTTCTTCTTTAAGCTTATTCATTACTTAATAGTATGTTATTCAGTCTCCATAAATTAGAATGTTTTTGTTTTCTTTCCTTGAGTTTGGTTTCTAATTTCAAGCCATTGTGATCTGAGATGATGCTTCGTATGATTTCAATTTTCTTGAATTTGTGGAAGCTGTCATGTGTCCTACCGTATGGTGTATCTTTGAGAATGTTCCATGTGCATTTGAAAAGAATGTGTATTTTGCTTCTTTGGGGTGAAAATTTCTGTATATATCAGTTAAGTCCATTTCATCTAGAGTGTTGTTCAATGCCACAATATCTTTGGTGTTTTTTTTTTTTTTTTTGCTTGGAAGGTCTGTCCATTGTTGAGTATTAAATGGGGTATTAAAAATCCCTACTATTAGTGTGTTGCTGTCTATATCCTTCTTGAAGTCCTCCAAGATTTCCTTATATGCATCCAACATAGGAGAACCCAAATATATATGTTTACAAGGGTTATATCTTCTTGATGGGTTGTTCCCTTAAGTATTATGAAATGTTCTTCTTTGTCTCGTTTTATGGTCTTCATTGTAAAATCTATTTTGTCTCATTTAAGTATAGCTATCCCAGCCTTTTTTCATGGCCATTTGCTTAAAATATATTTTTCCATTGCTTCACTTTCAGTCTGTCAATCTTTTGTTCTGAGGTGAGTCTCTTGTGGACAGCATATATGTGAGTCATGTTTTTTATCCATTCAGATACCCTATGCCTTTTTATTAGTTCATTTAATCCATTTACTGCCGGGATCTGTGCAAAGTGGAGGTCCCTAAGTGGGAGCGATAGGAGATTAAGAGAGACACAACACAGTTTAGAGAAAAGCGGGGGCCAGGTGGACCATTGCCCTCGGATGGAGAGACAATAACCCTGAACATGCTCTCCACATTTATTTTATAGGGGTTGGTCAGATAAAGCTCAAGGAGGTTTTGCAGGCTTAAGGGAACACAGCAGGCAAAGATTGTCCCATTCCCAGGCTATCTAAACAATAAATGTTTCTTCTGCACCAGTTACAGCTGCATTCAGCCGAAGCTTGCAGTTATCTATTCCCTTCTCCACCCTTATTGGTTCTGGCTGCCATCAGCCGCTGACCTGCTTCTGCTGTGCAGATGAGAGTGATCAAGTGCGGCCTTGCCAGGACTCAGTCTTAGCTTCTGACGTCAGCCGCCACCGGCCCCTGCAGTTTACATTTAAGGTTATTGACATTATTCATTGCCATTTTCCCCCTTTGTACTTGTGTTCCTCTCTGTCTCTCTCTGTTTCTTCATTTTTTAAAAGCAGACCCTTTAGTATCCCTTGCAATGCTGGTTTGGTGGAGATGTATTCTTTTAGCCTTCTTTTGTTTGAAAACTCCTTACTTCACCTTCCATTTCGAATGAGAGCCTTGCTGGGTAGAGTAGTCTTGGTTGCAGGCCTTTGTTTTCATTATGTGGAATATTTTTTGCCATTCCCTTCTGATTTGTGTTTCTGTTGAGAAATCAATTGCTAACCCTATCAGAGCCCCCTTATATGTTATTAGCTGTTTCTCTTTTGATGTTTTTATGATTCTCACCTTGTCTTTGAAATTTGCCATTTTAATTATGATGTGTCTTAGAGTAGGCCTGTTTGGGTTCACTTCATTGGGACCCTCTGTGTTTCCTAAACTTGAGTGACGCTCTTGCTCATCAAGTTAGGAAAGTTTTTCTGTCATTACTTTTCAAAACAAGTTTTCTATCCCTTGCTTCTCTTCTCCTTCTGGTATCCCTATGATACGGATATTACTGTGTTCTGTGTTTCATGTTGTCCTGCAGCTCTCTTAAAACCTCTCATTCTTTTCCAGTTATTTTCTTTTCATTTTGTTGCACTGTCTAGGAATATTTTTCTATGTTATCCTCCAGCTCGCTCATCTTATCCTCTGCTTCCTCCAGCCTGCTTTTGATTCCTTCTAGTGTATTCTTCAATTTGGAAATTATATCCTTCATTTCTTCCCAGCTCTTACTGATAGTTACTATGTTCTTTTTAATGCTGGTGTAATTTTAAGTAAGTTCCTTGTAGCTTCCCTGGAGTTGTTCATAGTTCCCCTGGGGCTGTTTGTAGTTTTCTTAGAGCTTGCTGAGCTCATTGAGCTTCTCTATCATCATTATTTTGAATTCTGTATCTGATAGTTTCCTTGCTTCTGCTTTATTTAGCGGTCTTTCTGGAGATTCCTCCTTTCCTTTTCAGTGATGGACCATTTCTTTTTCTTCCCATCTTTGGGTGTCTCTTCTTGTTTGCTTTTGCTTTTCAGATTGGGCTCTTTTGAATTCCTGTCTTTGTGGTATGACTTCTGTTGTGTAGAGATGCACTATCTTCACTTTCTGGATTCACCTCTGGTGACAACAGATCATTCCGTAGTCTGGGCCTAGTCAGCCTGTTGGAGCCAACCAGAGGTCCACTGTCTTTGTCTGTGCCCTTCAGTTTTTAATCCAATTAATCTGTGCTTAGCTGTCAGGTGTAGGTACCGGTGGATGGGACAGATTAGTTCAGTTACAAACCAATCAATCTGTGATCAGTGGTCACTTAGGTACCATATGCCAGGGCCAATTAATTTAGTTGTAATCCAATCAATCCTTGATCAGCCACCAGGCCCAGGCACCTTTGGGCAAAACAGATTCAGTTGTAATCCAATCAATTTGTGATCAGTGGTCACTATAGGCAGCACTGGGCAGGGACAATTAATTCATTTGTAATCTAATCAGTCTGTGATCTGCAGCCAGGCCCAGGTGGCTGCTGGACAGGACAGATTGATTCAGTTGTAACCTGTAATCAGCTGCCAGGCGCGGCTGGGTGGGGCAGATTGATTCCAGTGGGCGGGGCTATAACGGTTCTGGTGGAGGCCTCTTGGTGTAGTGCAGTCCCCCTGCCCTGTGGGGGATGGGTCAGCACTGGGACCTTGTCGCCTGCTCCCACATTTCACTCTTCAAAGCCACCACTCCAAACCCTCCTTAAGCATCTCTAGTCCACTCTGCCCTCCCTCCACTGGAGCCCAGGGTAAGTGGGTGCCCATGTATTTTTGTCCATGGTCACTTGAGTAATTCCCTGTCTCTAGTGCTCTCAGGCTAGGCAACCCCGAGACTTTTTGCTTTTCACAGCTGGATGTTGTTTTACTCTCAGCCATGCTGTTGTTGGCTGGGAAGCCCAGCAGGGAGTTGAGAACCCACCCTCCTCAGGTGGAGCCCCCAGTTCCATCTCTTCAGCTGCTGCCCATGGAAGTCCAGCCAGCCTTCTCGAGGTATCGCACTTCCTACCAGTCACATTGTGATGAAGCGGCTCTTCTGTTCCGTCTGTGGTTATAAGGCTTCTCTCCAGTTGGTGTTCTGTTGGTTATTCCAGATGATTTCTCCCCAATTAAGTTGTAATTCCAGATTTGTCCTGGGAGGAGGTTGGTGTAGCTCCACTTATTTCTCCACCATATTGGGATCTCTTGAGTTAATTTTTTGTATGTTGCAAAATATGGATCAAAGTTTTTTGTTGTTTTTTATTTGGATATGGATAGCCAGTTGTTTCAGATGAAATGACTATTATTTATCCACTGAATTACCTTGGCAATCTTGTTGAAAATTAGTTGTTTATATATGTGTGTGTCTATTTCTGGATCCTTTATTCTGTTCCATTGATCTATTTATCTATTTTTATCCCTATAGCATGTTGTTTTGATTACATTAGCTTTATAATAATTTTTGAAATAAAACTTGGTTTTATTTTTCAAAGTTTTGAATATTCTTAGTCCTTTGAATTTCCATATAAATTTTAGAATCCACTTGTCAATTTTCACAAAGTACCTGCTAGGATTTTGAATGGATTTTGTTGAACCTTGAGATCAGCTTGGGAGAACTGATAACAAATACTAAGTTTCCAAGTTGCAAAGAAGGTATATCTCCATTTATTTACATCATGCTTAATTTCTCTCAACAATGTTTTGTAGTTTTTAGTGTATAAGCCTTTTATACCTGTTATTAGTGGTATTTCTAAGAATTTTTTTAATGCCATTTTAATAATATATTTTTAGTTTTTAATTTTTGATTCTTCTTTGTTATTATATAGAAATATAATTAATTCCTGTATTGAGCTTGTATCCTACAAACTTAGTAGACTCACTTATTGGTTCTGTAGGATTTTTATAAATTTCATTTGATTTTTACATAAGGGAGCATGTCATTTGAAAAAAAAAAGTTTTATTTCTCTTTTCCAATATGGGTGTATTTCCATTCTCTTGCCTTATTGCACTGGCTAGAATGTTCAATACTGAGAGTGGGCATTCTCGTTTTGTTCCTGATCTTAGGAAATAATCATTCTGTTTTTCACCATTAAGTGTAATGCTAGTTGTAGGATTTTAAGTAATTGCCTTTTATCAGGTTGAGAAATTTTTCTTCTGTTCTTACTTTTCTGAGAGTTTTTATCAAAGATGAATGTTGGATTTTTCTCAATGTTTTCTCATCTATTAAGATAATTTACATATTTATATATTTATAGATGCATATTTTTTAGTTTTTTGATATGAATTACACTAATATATTTTCAAATATCAACACAATTTTGCTTTCTTGATAAACTTCACTTGGTCAAAATACATTATCCTTTTTATGTATTTTGAATTCAGTTTGCTAAATTTTTAATTTTTCTCATTTGTTTCTGACATAGGCATATATTGGTCTGTAATTTCTTTGTAATATTTTTGTCTCACTTTGATGTCAGCATAGTCCAGTCATAGAATGAGATGGGAAGTATGCCCACCTTTTCAGTTTTCTGGAAGAGTGTGAAAAATGTGTACATATTTAGTAAAATCCACCAATGCTGCCCTTATAGGCCTGGAGTTTTCTTTGTGGAAAAAATTTTAAACTACAAATTCAATTTCTTCAATGCATATAGGGCTCTTTAGGATATATATTTCTTTCTAGGTAGGCTTGGGTAATCTCTGTCTTTCAAGGAATTTATCCATTTCATCTAAGTTGTTGAATTTATAAGCACAAAGTTGTTCACAGTATTCCCTTATTATTCTTTTAATACTTGTGGAATCAATAGTCATGATAGTCTCTTCATTCCTGATATTGGTTACTGGTGTATTCTTGCATTCTTTCCTCCTAATCAGTCTGACTTGCTTTTGGTTTCACTAATTTTATCTATTGTTTCAGGCTTTTGTTTCTTTGATTTCCTCTCTGATTTTTTTTTTCTTTTTCTTCTCACTTTGGGTTTAATTTGCTCTTATTTATTTCTCTGGCTTCTTAAGATAGAAGCTGAGGTAATTGATGTGAAGTCTTTCATGTTTTTAACATGGCTGTTTATTGCTATAAATTTCCCCCTGAATCTTGCTTCTTAGGCATCCCCCAAATTTTGATATGTTGTGTTTCTATTTTCATTCAGTTCCAAATACTTTCTAATGCTCCTTTTGATTGTTTTTACCCATGTTAGTTAAAAATGTTTTCATTAACTCCTATGTATTTGCAGATTCTCCATAGGTCTGTTATTAATGTTTAATTTATTTTCATTATGACTAATGTCTAATTTATTTTCATTGTGGTTAGAGAAGACATTTTGTTTGACTTAATCTTTAAAACTTTATTATTTTATTTATCCTTAGAGGGGAAGGAAGGGAGAAACAGAGGGAGAGAAACATTGATGAAGGAGAAACATGAATTGTTACCTCTTGCACATGTCTCAACCTGACTAGAGACTGGGCAGCAACCCAGGAATGTGCCCTGACAGGGAATTGGAATTGACCAGTGACCTCTACTTTATGAGACAACACCCAACCGAGCCACACTGGTCAGAGCCTTTGAAAAACTTGAGAGTTATTTTATCACTCACAATATGATCCATCTTGGTAAATGTGCCCCATGTACACTTTTAAAAAATGTATATTCTGTTTCAAGTGAAATCAAATAGATTCAGTGGGTTCATAGTGTTGCTCACATCTTCTCTATCTTTACTGACCTGATGTTTATGTGTTCTACCAATTATTGAGAGCAGGGTGTTGAACTCTTTGTGAATTTTTCTATTACTTCTAGAAGTTTCTATCACCTTTGCTTCAAATATTTTAACATTCTTGTTATTAGGTACATAACTATTCAGGATTGTTATGTACAATTGATAAATTCTATTATTTTGTCTCATATGCCATTTGTGCTTTGCCTTTATTGCCAACTTTTAGATTAATTTTTAAAAGTATATTTTATTTGATAATGCTGTTACAGTTGTTTCAAATTCTTTTCCCTTTGTTCCCCTCCACCCAAGACCTCCATTCCCTCCCACTGTCACTCCTACCACCTTAGTTCATGTCTATGGATTGTGCACGTTTAAGTTCTCTGATTTCATCCTCTCCTCTATTATTCTTAACTCCCCCCTGTCTATCTTGTACCTACCCAATTATGTTCCCTATTCCCTGCATTCTCCCCCGGTTTCACCCCCTTCCCCTTCCCAGCTGATAACTCCCAATGATCCTATGATTCTGGTCCTATTCTGGTTGTTTGCTTAGTTTGTTTCTGTTTTTATTTTTTAGGTTCTATTGATAGTTTTGAATTTGTGGTCTTTTTAATATCCATAACTGACTTTTTTTTAAAAAGATTTTATTTATTAAAGGGGAAGGGAGAGAGGCAGGGAGGGAGAGAGAAATTAATGTGTGGTTGCCTTTCATCTGCCTCCAGCCACGGACCTGGCTGGAGACTTGGCTTGCAATCTGGTTATGTTGCCCTGGCTGGGGAATTGAACCAGCAACCTTTGGATTTGCAGGCCGGGACCTTATCCACTGTGCTACCAGCAAGGGCCTGATCTTTTTCTTAAACAAGTCTCTTTAACATTTCATATAATAATGATGTGGTGATGATGAACTCCTTTAGCTTTATCTTGTCTGGGAAGCACATTATCCTTCCCTTCCATTCTCAATGGTAACTTTGCTGGATAGAGTCATCCATATTGTAGGTCCTTGTTTTCCTTCACTTTGAATACTTCTTGCCAGTCCCTTCTTGCCTGCAAAGATTCCTTGGAGAAGTCATCTGATAGTCATATGGGAATTCCTTTTAGGTGACTCTTCTTTTCTCTTGCTGCTTTTAAGATTCTCTCTTTATCTTCAATCTTTGGCTTTTTAATTATGATGTCTTGGTGTGGTCCAGTTTGGAGCTAGCTTGTTTGAAATTCTGTGTGCTTCCTGGACTTAAATGTCTATTTCCTTCACCAAATTTGAGAAGTTTTATTTCATTATTTTTTCATACAAGTTTTCAATTTCTTGCTCCTTCTGGCACTTCTGTAATTCGAATGTTAGCATGTTTAAAGTTTTTCCAGAGGTTCCTAAGCCTCTCCTCATTTATTTTTCATTTTTGTTTTCTCTTTCTGTACTGGCTGTTTATTTCTTCCATATACTTCAAATCATTGATTTGAATGTCAGTTTCCTCCCTTCACCATTGGTTTCATGTGTATTTTCCTTCATTCCACTTAGCCTAGGCTTCACTTCTTCCCTTCTGTGTTTGCCATACTCAGGCATACCTCTTAAGTCTGTGAGCATTTTTATCACCAGCATTTTAAACTATGTCAGGCTGGCTAATTATTATTATTAAGATTTTACTTATTCTTTTTAGAAAGAGGGGAATGGAGAAAGGCAGAGAGGGAGAGAGACATCAATGTATGGTTGCCTTTCACCTGCCTCCAGCTACAGACCTGGCTGGAGACCTGGCTTGAAACCTGGTTATGTGCCCTGGCTGGGAATCGAACCAGTGACCTTTGGGATGGCAGGTTGGTGCCTTATCCACTGTGCCACCAGCCAGGGCCTAATTCTTTGTTACTAAGTTTGCCCACTGGGACATTGATTTGTTTTCCTTTTTGAGCCGTAGTTCTCTATCTCCTCAACTTGACAGGCTCCTGTGTTTGCCTCTATGTCTTAGATAGAGCTGTCACACCTGTTACATAGTAAGGGGACAGAGCCTTAGGTATTCATTGGTATGGGGCAACCCACTTCGCTACCTTGTAGTGCTGTATGTGAGGGAGGATTCTGAGAGGAAACTGCTTGCTCAGCACTCAGCCCTTTCTAGACATCTCTCCTGCATCCTGTATGGGACTGGTGCCTCTCTAGCTGTTGCCCTGGCTGTGGTTCCCAGAGTGGGTGGGTCTGTAGATGCTCCAGGACTGTGGGGGCCTCTAAACAAACAGACTCTGCTGAGTGACTGGCAGTTTCTCACCCCCTCCCCCTGGCTAGCCCCCACTGGTTTTCACAGCCAGAAGCAATGAGGCTTTACTTTCCCCTCCTAGGCATTGGGACAGTGAGCCATGTGGTCTGGTCTGATGCTGTGACTGTGCTTAATGCTGGTTGGCCACAGTCACTGTCCCACCATAGCTGCTGAGGCACCAAACTGTTCTCTGTCCTGGCTCCGCCCCTCCTACCTGTCCGGATGAGTATTTCTTCTTCACGTCTTTTGTTTGTTGGACTTTCATGCAGCTTGATATTCTGGGATTTCTGGTTGTCTCTAGTTTTGAGGTAGATGTATTTCTTCTTGGTTGTGCAGGGAGATGCAGCGTGCCTATCTATGTCTTCATCTTGGATTCTCAAGAAAACTAGATTAGTATTTTTAAATGCATTTATATTATTATTTTTGGCTTATTAGATATACATTTTTGGTTTACTTTAGTGATTGCTTTAGGCATTTTTGTTTACATCTATAATTCATCACAGACTACCTTCAAGTGGTATTATAACACTTCACATACATCATTAGAAACTTACAATAATACATTTCCATTTCTCACATCCCAAATTTTGCTGCTATTGTTCTACATTTTACTTTGACATGTTATAAACTCTACACCACATTGTTACTATTGTTGTTTAAATGATGAATTTTCCTTTAAAATTTTTATTTTTAAAAACTATTTACTCAGGTAGTTACCATTACCATTGTCTCTTTTGTTTTGTTATATAGATCTAGATTTCTATCCGATATAATTTTTCTTTTGGAAAGGTTTTCTTTAACATTTATTATGGTGCCAGTGTGCTGGTGATGAATTCTCTTGGTTTCTGTATGTCTAAAAATATCTTTAGTTGGCCTTTAGAAAGATATTCTTGCTTCACATAGAATTCTAGTTTTCTTCTTTCGATAAATGTAAATATGCAGCTCCACTGTCCTCTCACTTGCATTACGTTCAGTGAGGAATCTGCTGTTGAAGCTTACCTTTGTTCCTCTGCATGTAATGTGTCCTTTCCCTTCTGGCAATTTCTGGCTTCTTTTTTTTTTTTTTTTCTTTTTGGGCAAGGGAGGGAGAAAGAGAGGGAGAAAAGCATCAATACATGGCTGCCTCTCACATGCCCCCAACTGGCTGGACACCCAGGCATGTGCCCTGACTGGAAATTGAACCAGAGATCCTTTGGCTCACAGGCCAGAGCTCAATCCACTGAGCCACACAGCCAGGGCTGGCTACTTTTTTTTTTATTTTTATTTTTTACATATTTTATTTCATTATTTTTAGAAAGAGGGGAAGGGAGAGAGGCAGAGAGGGAGAGAGACATCAATGTATGGTTGCTTTTCACCTGCCTCCAGCCACAGACCTGACTAGAGACCTGGTTTGCAACCTGGTTATGTGCCCTGCCTGGCTGGGAATCGAACCTGCGACCTTTGGGTTCGCAGGCCGGTGCCTTACCCACTGTGCTACCAGCCAGGGCTCTGGCTACTTTTAAGTATATATTTTTTCTATTACTGGTTTTGAGAAAGTTGGCTATAACATGCTTTGGTGTGGTTTTTCTCCATGTTTCTTGTACTTGGAATTCATTAGACTTTTTGGGTCTGTTGATTTGTAGGGTTCATAAAATGTGAAAAATTTCAGTTTTTAAATAATAATTACAACTGTTTCCATATTCATCCATATCATAGAATTATGTATTTTATGACAATAGGTAGTGATATCCTGAAACTACACCAACAACATGGGTAATTTTTACATGTTACTTAATATTTTTGGCTTACATATATTTTGGTGTCTTCAAGGCTTTGAATAATTTATGAGTCAAGTTGAGGGTAATTGAGTTCATATCAAAATTTATGAATAGACTACTGAAAATAAGCTCATGAATTAGTTTTTAAAGGTGGTATGCTCCAGTGTATATTAAGTTAATAAAGTGAGTCAGGGAGCAGCTAATAATTTGAGGGAAGGTATCCTATTGATTTTTAAAAAGTTAAAAATTATAAGCATTTTGATATTTTGCCTTTCCCAACAGCAACCATGACACCAACATTGATAAAATGTACCTAATAAGAAATATGCAGTACTTTTATGAAGAAAAAAATGTAACTCCATGAAATATAGGAAATGTAACTAAATGGAGATATCTTACCCGTTTCATTTGAGATATATTTTAATATTGGATGAGAAGCCCCAATATCATATAAATGTTTAAAAATTTTAATTTATTACTATCACAAGCAAAACCTCAATTGCCTTGTTTTTAGCATGCTAAATGATTCTAAAGGTTACCTGGAAGTATAAACCATAGGGAAATAGGGGAATTCTGAGAAAGGAAAGTGAACTCCTTCTATGGTAAAACTACGGTATGCTATGACTCAAAAGTGGTTTTTAAAAAATGAGGCAGCAGATCAACATAACCCAGTACACACTGGATTTTAATATGTGATAAGATAGAATTTCAAACCAATGGACAAGAGATGGACTAATCAATATATGGCATTGGAAGAACTGTTTGTTATGCCTCATTCTTATATCAAAATCCATTACAGATGAAAGGATTTAAATGTAAAAACAAAGCTATACAATTGTGAAGAAAATAGGAGTAAATCATATCAACTTAGAGTAGGAAGACCTTTTAATGAAAAAAAGCACCAATGAAAAAATCTAAGTTAAAAATATAAACATAAAATCAAACTTAATAACAAAAAACACCATAAACAAATTAAAAAATAATTGGGAAAAATATTTATAACTTAACACCTAGGGAAAATGGTTAGGGGTGTGTGTGTGTGTGTGTGTACATGTGTGTATCCATCCCCTAAAAATCAACATGAGAAACAGTTCCCCAGTAGAAAATGGGCACAGACATAAACAGGTAACTCAAAGAAATACAAATGATTGAGATATACCAACTTAGGCTCAACCTTACGATTGTAATGAAAGTTCAAATTAAAAATAAAATACCTTTTTGCCTGTAAGTTTTATGAAAAATAAAGATCTGCAGTAATGCAGTAAATACAAGCATGATAATAATTATAAGGATGCACTACTGTAAAGTGGCTTATCTAAGATGCTCATTTCGCCTGTACTCCCTACTCCGCGTGTGAATGGTGCAAGTCAATTTGGATGGTTTTGCAAATGGAGACTTTGCTCTGGGCCCTGTGACTCAGCATCCTTCACAACCTTGGAGCTCCTGTCAGGCATAATGTGCATGGGAGTCCGTGGGGAAGGAGAGGTGGGGGTGAGGTTGGTGGCTGCTTCCCCCTCTGATAGCTTTCCAGACTTTTGCTCCACAGGCGCCAGCAGACCCTTCCCATTAAGTTCTGCTTTATGTCCCAGTGATGTGGCTCTACTGTCCCGACAAGGGGCAGAGGTTCCTTGTGTGAACGGGGTTGCCGTTCTCACTTTGTACACGTGACCTTGCTGAGCCTTGTCTCTCCTGGCAGTGTGTGTTCAGCAGAGAATGAGGCTGTGCTCTCAACTTGCAGTGATTTACAGCCGAAAGAACTCAAGAGGATGTGCTGCTGAAAAATACACTCTTTTGCATGTATACTATAAATTTCAAACGGTAAATTGCACATGGTTAGCAAATGAATTAAGGTTCATGTGTTTCTTCCTACTCCGGGCAAGATTTGTATTTGTCTTCATCAATGAAGCACAGTAACACTCTGAGAGGCATAGGAAGTCACTGGAGGGCACTCTCTACAGTCATCATGTAACCAGCATTAAATAAATAGTACCAGGGGGCTGCATAGGCAAGATAGCCTATATTGTTTCCATATAAATTCCCAAGAGCTATGGTATCTTCAGTAAACAATGATTGCTGTCTTCGCAGGGTCGGGTAGGATGTGATGTTAGCCAGGAAGGGTGCGTGTGACAATAACAAAGGGATGGTTTGTGGACCTGGACAGGAAAATGTGGTGCACTTGTAACAGTACAAGATTTAAGTACTTCTTTCAACTCGTTATTCCAAATCTTCATTAATAAATCACTATTAATGAAGTGAGCCAATGCACTTTTGTAATACATTCTAAAATTAAATTGTTTACTTCGGAATCAGAAGGAAGTAAAGATTTCTTAAAGACTAGGAAGAATTACACCGTTTTACAGTGGTTATGTCCAAGTGTTGGCTTCCCAGCAGACTTTGTTCTATAATGTGGTCACAGTAATTTGGCCATGGTCACATAGCTAGCTAGGTTGCAGAAACAAATTCTCTTTGAGTCTAAACCCCATATTCTTTTCCTCTTAAAAATAATAAAAGGTACCTAATTTTAAAAAATACAGAAAAACATATGGTGAATCATAAAACTTCTTCCTACCCTTTTCTTCAATTATCTAGTTCCTTTCTGGAGGCAACCACTATTAGTTTTTCTGTATATCCTTCAAGAGACAGAAAATTTAGCTACACATTTGTGTTTTCTTAAAAAAAAAAAAAAAAATTAACTGGGGTACTGTTGATTAATGACATTTTATAAATTTCAGGTGTGCAACACCTGAAGTCTGGTTTCCTTCTGTCAGCATGTATTTGACCCCATTTATTGTCCTTGCCCCACCCAAATATTTTTTTTTGGCAGGGGGATGCCAAAACATGGATTTTTAATTTTTAACACAAATGGCAAACACACACACACAATACTTCGCTGTTTTAGTTGATACAGCCTGGAGATCTAATAATATCAGTACATAAAAACCCTTTTTCTTTTTAACAACTGTACAATATTCTATTAAGTGGATGTTTGCATCATATTTACCAGTTCTCAACCTGTTGCTATTTCAAACAATACTGAACTTAATGTTTTCATACATATACTTGGGAATACATGGGAAAGCATGGTAAGGATAACTTCCTACCAGTGAATTTACTAGGTCACAGGGGTACTTTAAAAATGCTGCCCCAATTTTCCACCATCACCAAGACATGCATGTGTATCTTTCACTATAAGCTTGCCTCCTTCTTGAGTTTCACTATTCTCTATGTTCTACTCAGCGTAGAGTGCCAACACTAGCATTTACTTGGCCTGCAACATTGTTCAAGTCCATTTAATCTCTTGGGACCTTCTTCCTTAATGGAGAGAATACTCATTTTCTATAGTTTTCTTCAAAGTTAAGAGATGTGGGACAGACCAACGTTACACAACTGGAAGGCAGATCAATGTTTTTATATATTCTACATATAAATAGCTCTTGTATTTTCCCTCCGTTTTTCTACTTCTATTCCTTGTGCAGCAACTGTTCAGGCTTTATTATACATCTTGCTTTCCAATCTTTTTCACATGCCCTTCCCCTCGTACCGCCAATGTGATGGTCAAATGAAGCTTCTTGAATTCAAGTTCTACTTGTTACTCTCCTGGTTTAAAAAATATTTTTAAAAAGTTCTCACCTGAGAATGTTTATTGATTTTAGAGAGGGGAAGAAAGAGAAACACTGAATCAGTTGGCTCCTGTACACGCCCTGACCTAGGACTGAACCCGCAAGCTTTGGGTGTCCAGAAGACACTCCAACCAACCAAGCCATCCAGACAGGGCTCTTCTGCTTTCAACAGTGAAAACTGCTACGTAAGTAAAAAGTAACCCTACCTTCCTACATGATCTTCCACTACTGCTTTTGGTCATCTTTATCATTCCTTTTAAATAATCCTGTGCAGCCCTGACCAGTGTGGCTCAGTTGGTTGAACACTGCCTCACAAAGTGCAAGATCACAAGTCTCAGGGCACATGCCTGGGTTATGGGTTTGGTTCCCAATCAGGGTGTGTACAAGAGGCAACCATAATGATGTTTCTCTCCATTTCTCTTAAGAAAAGTCATATATATATATATATATATATATATATATATATATGCTTTTATATATATATATGACTTTTTTTTTTTAATATAACTCCTGCACAGTGATATTATGTCCTAGATTAGTGCAGTTGCCCTAAGCAGCCTACAGTTCTGTGCTCTAAATGGAAAATCCATACCAGAGAGGTAGCTATTCAAGTGCATCTACTGTTGATGTATTAACACCAGACTGACACTTGCTTATGCCAAAGTGGGTTATTATATAGTGGTATATTATCAGTATGGTGAGTATTAGAAACAAGTTCTCACTTAGAAATTGAAAGTATTCAAGGTAAGTATTAATATGTTGGCTAAAATGTACACTCTCCATTGTTTCATAAAGTGTGTTAAGAATCCAGCAAGTATTATACACTTTGCCTTTAGATGTGGTTCCCAAAACTTGAATTTCCAACACTTCTAAGACCAGACATTGGGTCTAAGGATATCTGGTTGTTTCTTGCCTATTTAAAGGAGTATCATAACACCTGGCATGAGTCATTATTTCATGCAAAGTGTGATCAAATCATCCCAAATGGTAAAGAGTTGAAACTTCACTGCTTGCTTACGAGTTACATGAATAGTTTTGTACTTGCTTGTAATAAATGCTTAACGAGACCCTAGCCAGGTAGTTCAGTTGATTATAGCGTTGTCCCAATATGCCAAGGCTGTGGGCTGAATGAATCCCTGGTCAGGGTGTGAAAAGGAGGCAACTGATTCAAGTGTTTTTCTTTAAGAATCAACCAATGTCTGCATAAATAAATAGAAGAACAAATCAATGTTTCTCTAAAATCAGTAAGGAAATTAAATGTTTAACAAATGTCTATGAATCACACAATTTGATCTGAGACTTACTTTTATTGTATTCTATTAATACAATTGTGGGGGAATAGCTAACTCTCAGCCATATTTAAAACAAAAAATTTGTATAATCCCTGAGCTCTACATGATGAAACTATTGTAGATCAACTAGGACTAACCGGACCTGTTTTAATGAACTGAACACCTCTCCACTTCCTATAAAACACCCTATGACAGCTTGCCCCCTCCTGGAAGGCCTGCTACGAACACCCAATCCTGTACCTTCAGGAAGTCTTCCCAGATCTTAGGAAAAAAAAAAAAAACAAAAACCAAAACCCCAAATCCACTCACTACCTCCAACTTTTCCAAACTGTCAATTATGCTGAAATTCCCAAATGTACAAATTTTATTAATCATAAGTTTTCAGCAAATATATGGTGTGCCTATAAAGTGATGAGATGGATTGGTATAAGCATCTTTTGGGGCCGCTCCCCTGGCTAATGAAGGCAACTAAGTTTATGGAAATAATTGTATCTGTACGGCCCAAGGCTCACTCAGAGCCTATAGGTGTCCAAATCCTTTGAACAACTCAGTAAAAAATCTTCACATGAACTTAGTATTCTCAGACCGTGATGTATAAAATGCATAGTACATGATGTATCTTTAAGGTGTAAAATATCAGATCTCAATAAAGCTGAACCAAGTGGAAGAGAAGGGAAGATGCTGTGATGCTAGGCGCCCCTGACAGGCCCTGGATCTCATCTGAGCCTCTCAACGCTGAGAAGGGTTAGTATCCTCATTTCACCAGTGAAACTAAGTGAAGTAAAGTGTCTGCAAGCAAGTCTGCCTGACTCAAAAATATATTTAAAAAATTGCTTTACATAGGTTAATGTAAGAAATAAGGTAAGTTGACTAGTGGAAATATTTTTATTTTTTAAGCAAATCTAGGGTTTCGACCTAAAAATATTTGATTGCCTTATAATTTGGCTTCTTTACATGATTTAAACCTTTTGCTTGCAGGCAGACAACGGACTAAATTTTCTATCCTTCTGAACACAGATGGACTGCCAAACACCACTCTGTAAAGGTAGGCATTCAAAAGACCTATTTCTCAGTAAGTCTGAAAACCAAAATGACTCTTAAAAAGGTTCAAAATACAAAAACAGTTCTTATTTAAAGTACCATACATACACTGAAAGAACATGAAAATATGCATTTATTACCAACGGTAATAAGTATTGTATTTTCCAAGTTTTTTTTTTCAATTACACACACGTATAGACACACACAATAAAAGGACAGAATTATATTTTACACAACCTAAAGATTCATACACCAAAGAAAATAAGCAAATGTTTAAAAGACAAGTAGAAAGCAGCAAGAAATCTTTCCTCTCACTTTGAATACTAAACACCTTTCAACAGACTCCTTAAGCAAATCAATGAAGGTTGTCATTGAAAATACTTGTTACCTTAAGGTTTTAAATATTTTATTCATTAGACTTCTGCTTAAGTTTTTACAATTTGAAATGAAAAATGAACTTTTGCAGAAAATATAGTTTTAAGTGGCTGAGACTATAATGTATCAGATTTTTAATTTTATTGATATGCTGAAGTGATATATAACTCATCCTTCAATGCAAAACCAAGTATTAACCTTATCTAGTAAAGAAATATAAATGCTAACAAGGTATGGAATAAATGTTGATGTATATAAAGTGGAATAAATTGACCATTGCATTTTATTGTCAAATACACCTAATTATCAAGTTTCTTTTCCATACTGATATTCATTTTGCAGAAGTAAGATGAATGGCAGTAACTCAGACAATAAACAAACTATACCAAACTATACCAAGCACATATCAGTGGAGCTATTTTGGTGGAAAACAAAAGTATTACACAACAAACAATTCTGGTAACAACATCAATTTACTAAGTTTTCCAATGTTTACATGTCTTGTCTGTACTAGTAAAAATGTTATTTAAAAATATTTTCATAGCACATGCATTAGATTTAGTTTGAGAAGGCTCCTTTAAAATTTTTATAAAGAAAAAAAATACATTTTTAAAGAGAAAATGTCCAAGCAAGAGGACGTAAACTGTGGTTCATTATTTTTTGACATAAGAATATAAATTTCAGTGGTTATTTAAGAACATACAAAACAGAACTGAATTTAATTTTTCTATTTAGGCTACCAAGTCAAAAAATAATTTTGTTATTACTGGCACAAATCTAATCCACTGTTCAAAGACATGTCCTTGTCCATTATCTTAAAAGCTTATTTTTTTAAAAGAATAGAATTTGTTTGGCACTGTTAATTGGTATAACTCAAAATTTTCTCATCTCATTCTTTCATGCTGAAAGAAACCACTTAAATGAAATTTTCTAAGAAAATAGGGTAGAAGCAACATTGTAAGGAAAAACCTATAAGCCTAATTTCTGGAAACATGGTTTTTACACAAATCAATGGCTTCTCTCACTATATATAACACTGAGAATTTTTAAATATAAATTGTAGAAATTAGTATGTGAAATCTTATGAAAAATCTTACTAAAAATAATTATAAAAATGCTTTTAGAAATTGAAGATGTAAAATACAATTGACTTCAAATTAAAAAAAATGCACACACTTTACAGTTATTCCTTAAAAAACCCTTGTCACTTGATTTTATTTTCTGTCCATCTTTTGGTTGCATTTTGCATCATCTAGTGGCCACCTGTGGCATTTCAAGTAAACCCCATTGCCATTTTTGAGCCCAGTACTTTTCCTTTGAGATACCAAATACAATTATATCAAATTTCATAAAACTTTTTTAAAAGGCCCATAAAATTCCATTTCCTTATGGTGATAAGGTAATCCTTTTAAATAGGAAGAAATGAATAATTTGTCATAAATTATTACTGTACATAACACTAGACTTTTCCATAACAATTTAAAAAAATTAAATATAATACTGGGAGAAAATTATGAATTAAGCTCTAGTCTTCTTTAGATTCCAAAGTCATTAAATTTCCTCTGCAATTAAAGCTCAGGGTTACTGTGTCAACTACACTTCTTGTGACTGACAGCACCTTCCACTGTAACTTTGATTTAAAACAGTGTTTTCACATGGGGACCCAATGACTGTAGTTAGAGTGCTAAGGACCCCAGCCAACAGACTCAAACAGACTTCACTTTTACTCCCAGAAGATGATTTTCCACAGAAAAGTTATTATGGTCTCCACTGGTCAACCCATTTGTCTTTAACAGCAGGTTTTAAAAAACAATTGGTCTTTCAGTCTTAATGAATCTCCTTTTATTCCACTGAGCTGTATAAAAAATTTAACATAAATCCCAAGTCCTCTGCTTTTACTTTTACTGAGAAGGCTGAGTGAATGTGATGCGGCGCCGCCGTCTTTGGAAAGCCTTTAAATTCCATCTGTTTGGTTCCAGCATGTGAGGACCGTTGTAGACAAACAATACTGTCATCTTTTCAGAGTATGGGAGGTTTTGCAGAAGCTGTAAGTGTTAAAAACAAACTCAACATATAATGCTATATAAAGGAATACAGTTTTCCAATCTTACATATATAAAAATATTTGTAATATTAATGAGTCTCTTATGAAGCTCTCACGCAGCTCTTATACACCTGCCAGCCTGGGATCCTTACCCGAATTAACACATTGAAGCCTGGCCTAAGGAATGATCAACATGGTTAGGAAACCACCTCAAAGGGATTGGATGTCTCAGGTAAGACTCTAGAGACTTATTTTTCCACAAACACTTCTCAAGCAACTTTCATGGTCAGGACTATGATAGATGAGTAGCCTGAAAGTGTGTAAGGGGGAGGTTTGGTTGTTAGTAAGTACCCTGTTGTTTACCAGGTATCTTGCCCTAACAGTTCCGGCTGTTCCACAGTGTGTGGGAACAAGGAGAGTATACTATTCAATAAAAAATAATCACTGTAACTGACTGAATTTAGGATGGGCTCACTAATTAAGTTTTTTGTGTGAATACTTTATTAATGCAATCAGATTTTCTTTATAACACATCTTTGAATCATTGGTTTTATAATTAACCCATAACATTACATGTAACAAAAGAAAATTTCCTACTGTAGTGGTTCTAGTTTACATGCGATTCTCTATAGATATCCTTCTGTTATCATCATAGTTAACCTGTAAACAGAAGCTGGGATACTTATGGTTTTCTCTGGCCCAGGGCAGTGGCAATAGTGACCAAAGAGGGATCTTTCTGGGAAATAAGGCCAGAGTTCCAGGGTTTGCACTCTCCTGCCATCTTTTAGTGCTAAAATAGGCACTCCTCTAGAGGAGGAGCAAATGCCAAAAGCAGGAAGAAATCTCTGTTCTAGAACATAATGCCATTACTCCTACGTTTCTTTCTGTGGTAATGAGGTTTCTGATTACGTGTCACTGGAACTTAACCCCCTTTAGTAATGTTATTACTGCAATCTTTTTAGCTCCTTTTCTGGGAGTGTCATTGCTCAGATTTACATTTCAGGCCCAAATTTGCTACATAATCAAGCCACTTTCAGGTTAATTATTACCTACCTTCGGCGTAATAAAAAAGTACTGAGAAGTATTTTCTTTACAAGCAGTATTTACAACCATTTCAAACACTCTGCGTTCATTGATAGGGTCCATTCCCTAAACGATGACAATAATAATGATTAAATTAAATCTCTTACAAGACACAAGATATGAAAAAGCCCAAGTAAAGGAATAATCACTATACCTGATTGATTTCATCAACTACTCGGAATGGACATCTATTTAGTTCCTGAAGTGCCATCAAGTATAACATGGTAGAAACACTTCTTTCCCCTCCACTTTGATGATGAGGAGTTAATTCATGCAGCTGAGTGCTGCTGCGAAACTTGACTCTAATTCGAATTCCGTATTTATCATAGTCTTCCTATAAGACATTTGAAAAGTTGATGACAGATAAGTTTCCTCTGGATATTTCATATTACTTATAGTAAGTAAAAATCTTAAAACTTAGTGATAAAGTATTAAAAGAATAGTTGCTATTTAGACTTGATTGTTTCTAAGGATCTTTTTTTTTTTAAGATTTTTAAAGATTTTATTCATTATCTTTAGAGAGAAGGGCAGGGAGGAAGGAAAGAAGAGAGAGAAGCATCAATGTACGGTTGCTTTTAACCTGCCCCCAGCTACGGACCTGGCTTGCAGTCTTGTTATGTGCCCTAACTGGGGAATCAAACCAGCGACCTTCGGGTTCACAGGCCACCGCCTATCCATCTAAGGATCTATACAAAAATATCCAGATTAACTTTTTTCCTCATCTCATACCATTCCTTTTAACTTTAGCAGACTTTCCCAAGAGTTTTTTAAAATTCCTGAGTGAAAAGCCTATCATGGAAAGGCACTAGCTACTGAATTGCTAGGTTTTTAAGCTATAGGTACCAACGATCAGAATACAGTGGAGGAGCGCACCCTTTTCTACTGCAGAGGGCCAGGAGCCCTCTGCTTCTTCTGCAGGTTACGAAGAAAAACATAGGCAGGCTATATGAGTTCTTAAAAAATACTTACATTAAATATGCGGGTATTTGCAAAAACCTAACATATAACAAGCACTCACTAAATAGCTGTTGCAATGAGTGCATTTAGTGTTTAAATTTTGCCCCAAATTAGGCTGCTCTAAGGCTTACTTATTGCTCTTATTAGTCATTTCTAGATCAGATTCAGATTCACCCTAAAAATGAGATACATACCTTGATAATTAAAGATTAACTATTTAATGAATAAAGCTTTAAGGTTTAAGACAGCAATGACCAAGAGATAACAATGCAAGCCAATTATTAAATTAAAAAATTTTTAGTCACATTAAAAAAAGTGAAATTAATTTCAATATATTTTATTTAATCCAATAATCTAAGAATATCTTTACCAAGTAATCTAAAATATTTTAAGGTATTTTACATTCCTCTTAGTAAGTTCAAAATTTGTATATGGTACACTTATAGCATGTTTTACATGTTTTAAGTGCTCAATAACCGTATGTACTGCACAGTAGAGGTCTAAGATTAATGGTAACACCTTCTATAGAAATACAAATATCTTAACCATAAATGTAAGAAACCTGATAGCCATCAAACTTTAAAAATACCACCTTCAGTTTTCTTGCCCTTCAAAAACAAACAACAGTAAGTTTTAATGGTTTTAATTCATAAGGTTTACTTTTTAAATTTATACAACGTATTCCATTGCAACTTTATTAATTATGCCATTTCTTAACTATACTAGCTTTGATTGCTAGAGTTTGTTTTTTGCTCTGCCATCCACTATTTACTTCCTCATCTCACTGAAAGCTCTGGCTAAGGAAGGCAGTTCTAGAACCACTGACTGAGGAGCCCAGAATAGAAACATTCTAAGGGGGAGGTGGAGAAGAGGTAAGAATGTCCATTTTCCTGAGCCCACGGCTACGTAGGACAATTGAACTGAAAAGGCTGAAACTCACTGTTGTAGTGAGTTATATAAAACAGAAAAACTATCCAGAAGAAACAGCATGTGACAAAGTTATAGCACCATGAGGTAGGCCTTAGATGAAAAGAATGGGCTTCCCGATTCTTATTTGATCATATTTATGTCTTATCTGGTCAAGCTGTTGAATAAAGATACTGTCTTACTGAGTTTGACAAAGCTTTCAGTAATTAAATTTCCATCCCATAAAAACTGCCGCATCCACTGAAGAGGCAGGAATGAAGAGCTTAGGCTCTGGGATCCGGTCTGGGGTTTGATTCTTTGCTTTCCCACTTGGTAGCTGTGTGATCTTTAGTAAAGTTTCCAAAAGCTTCAGGTCTTCATTTGTAAAACAGGGTTGATTAAAAAGTACCTTCTTTATAGAATGTTATCTTGTTTAATCCTCACAACCAAACTTAAAAGTGCTCGACCCAGTGCCTGACACAGAGGAAGCATATGATAAATTATGCCCCTTAATGCAAACAAGCCCTAAGACTAGATAAATGACAATCACTGTGGCAGGGTCTACTATCGTACTAGAACTTAAAAGGGAAATGAGGTTTGCTAGCCTCACATCTCATTCTAAGTAGATGGAGTCATGGGGCAGAGTTCCTAAGGGGGGAAAAAGGCCCTTACCTTTTGTATTTCTGTAACAGACATGTAAAATTGTACACAAGCTAAAATGCAAAATGTTGAACTGTGAAGGTAACATTTTTTTTATCTTCGTTTCTTTCTTTAGGGAAAATTTAACAGCTACAAAATTGGAACACTAAAATAAGCTCAAATGTATCATCAATTAGTCTCAACTATGACCAATACATGACAACTCTACTGTTTCACCTATTACTCTAGCCAACTCCTCTTTCATTATTTTAAAGCAAATCCCATTCATCTCTTTACATGTTTCTTAATGGTAATTTTATTTTACCCTTAACTGCAATGTATAAGCTTATACCTCATGAAATTAGCAGCGAATTTTCAAATATTTTCATTCTTGTGAACTGTTAAAATTCTTAATGAAAAGGAAACCTTTGACATTCGACTTTACTTCAGTTATGTTTGCCAATTTATGACACTTTTTAATGGATAATGGATAGAATCATAAATCAACACAATGCATTTGCTCATCACAGCTGGATAACCATTACTAAGTCTGGGTATAAAAAGAGTAAAGTATTAGTCACCAATTTCAAATGTCATAAACATATACATACATACAAGTGACCCCGATAAAATCCCATTGGTGGTCTTTTCCTTCCTTTGAACAACTTTTTTAGTAGGTAAAAATTTTACACATACATCTAGAGTAAATAAACTATATACATATCATTAAAATTACTTGCCAGGAAACATTTAAAATGCAAGCTTACCTCATTTTCTATATGGAGATCAACTTCACCAGCACACTGCATGGAACTAAAAAAATAGCTGAACTTTTCATTAATTTTTTCTACCAGCTCTTTTAAAGGATTCAGCCACCTCTCTTTCACCTGAAAATAAAGGCAATATAAAAACACAACTTAAAAGAAGTATTATTACATTCTGATATACAACTTTACATAAAACGAATTTGGTATCAATATTAATCTAGTCATGAGAACGTACACTGCACTTTTTCTTAGAAACACAGTGCATTTTGTGTTTAGTTTACATTCCCTTAACAGTAAGAACATGACAAAAATAAAGATGAAATAATCACCTGTGAAATGCTTTCCCTATACTTGTCCAGTTCAACTTTCTTTATCTTTAGTTCCTCAGTTAAGTCTCCTATTTCTTCTTCTCTTTTTGTGTATTCCTGAACAACCTGGTAGGGAAAAATTATTTCTTTAAGATAAATCTACCTAAGGATTAAATTATAGGAAATTTGCATCAATGAAGATATTAACTGAAAATGTCAATGTGTTGCATTGTTTGGATGTTCTTATACTTAAAAAATCACTGCAGTGTTTCAGGTTAGCCCAACTATTACTTTTATAAAGAAAAGGCATAGAACACTGTGTTCCTTAGGAAGAATCTATTTAAAATTCTAATAGATTCAGAAACCTGGCATTTAAAGCACATTGTTCCTGCTGTCTAGCTTATTATTACCAAGAGCTCCAGTACAGAGTGGGTGGCAAGTACTGGAGGAAACTGTGTGTTTGTGTTCGTGTACATGTGTGTGTGGTGGTGGTGGTGGTAGCTGCAGTAGGCAATAGGGAAAGAATCATACTGTAGGATTCAGTGGCAAGTACTGGAGGAAACTGATTTGTGTTCGTGTACGTGTGTGTGTGGTGTGGTGCTGGGTGCAGTAAGCAATAGGGAAAGAATCATACTGTAGGATTCAGTCCTGTGAAACAAGAAGCTCTTGATCTTTCTTCAGTTAATAAAGCATCAATTTCATCCAAAGTGTTTGGAAGATCTTGGAAAGCCTAAAGAAGAAAAAAATTGTCCATCATTGTAGATAGTACAGTGAAGAGAGTTAAATTCAAATTGAAAAAAAAATTGAGTATCTACTACTATGTGTTCGACAGCATGCTAACACACAAGGAATCAAAGCAATTATAAAAAGCGTTTTTGCTTTCAAAAGCTTACACTTTAAAAGGTAACAAAACATACACTTAACACTGGGTAACACCCTAAGGCAGTGTATTGATGCTGAGTATTAAAGGAAGCAGTACACATCATACAGGCTACAGTTCATGCTACAGGAACTAAAGGGGAAGAGAATTCAAAGGTCCAGAATTCATTTCTGGTCCTTAAAGCAAATGGCTAAGAAAAAGTAAGGCAGAGGGTAGACAGGGGCTTGGAAAAAGCATGAGCACTGCATACCATGGGGGGTGAGGAGTTGTGTCCATTTGGAATGGTGGGTACTTGCTGAATTGGTAGAATGGGTCCAGAATATGTGGGGCATTGAAAGAGAGCAAGAAGTTAGAACTTTATACTGTACTTATAAAAGCATCCTAAGAATCCAATTACTTTGACAGAGGAATTTCACCACAGCACTATCTTGAGTCCACGCCATGAGAGACAAATTAGAACAAATGATTACCTATGAAGGGAAGCAAGCAGCACACTGTTTTGCCAGCAGAACCTGCAAAGTTCATATACTACAAGGTATGAAGCAGATATTTACATATGGCACTGAACAAGACAGATATACTGACATTAAGTTTTTAAAACTTTAGAAAGTTCAGTATTTATAGGACTTCAGGTATTTGTCAAGTTCAATACACTGTTCAATCTGACTGCTGACTGATCTTGGAATTCAAGTGCCCGACACTTGTTTAGTATCTTCACTTGACTTTCTAATAGGCGTCTTAAATTTAAGTCTTCCTTTCACCCACCGTCCCCACCAATTTGACAAACCTTCTACTCTTCAACCATCATTTAAGTACATGGAAATTTTAGGGTTCTCTCTTATCCTTACTCCCTCCCTTTAAATGGTACCTCAAATCTGTAAAGTTCTGCCTCTCCAGTATTTCTTCCTTAATCCATGCCACTTGTCTGGTCCAAGGCAACAATCTTCCAACCTCCTTGCTTCCAACCTTGTATCCCTACTTTATTCTCCATATACTGGGTTGGCCAAAAAGCCCATTTACTTTTTTTCCAGAAGATGAAAGACTTATTTTTCATTTTCACCAGTAACTTTATTGATTTGGATATTTTTGAGTATGTTGGCTATCTCCTGATACTGGCTTCTAGCAGGTAGAGACCAGGGGTGCTGTTAAACATCTTCCAATACATAAAACGGTCCCACAGCAAATAATTATTTGGCCAAAATGTAAATAGTACCAAGAAACTTCGCTAAGCACTTTTGACATGTTCCATTAGTCACAGCACCTTCTCCATACACTGCACAAGTTTTTTTTCCTGTTTCAATTGCCTTTTTACCATCTTGAAATAATGAAGCATAATCTGCTGAAAAGGCTGCATATGTTCTTACATCTTCAATAGTAAAATGGGTGCACAAAAATTCACCAACTTTGATAGGTTTTTTAAAAAATGCATGCTGATATGACAGCTGTCACAATACAATCTAATACAATGGTTCCTAAGAAGTTAAAAGACAATTAAGCACTACTAGAGCCAGTGTATGGAAAAATGTAACAGACTTTTTGGCCAACCCAGTAAGAGCTAGGAGTGCTCTTTTATTTTCCTTTAATTAATAGTTTAAGATTCATTAAGTAATACTAATAGGAAACTGCCAACTCTGATGGGAGAAGAAAGTTTTTGAAGTTCATTTTATTAAAAATTTTTTTTCAATTTTTTGATTACACTTTACTTTCATTTTGCACTGGTTTCAGATGTACAGCACAATGGTTAGACAATCATATACTTTATAAATGGTTCCCCCTGATATCTCTAGTAGCTGGTTGTATCACTCATATGTTTAAAATCCTCTGGTGGATTCCATCTCAAAATATTTGTAAAACCCAAACTCCTATGGTCTGAGGCCATACATGATCTGATATCTGCCTTTCTTTACTGCTTGGATTATATTCTAGTGCCATTGATATGACTGTTATTCTGAAACATGCCAATATTCCTCCACCCTGGGGGCTTTGTATGAACTGTTTTCTCTGCCTGGGATCCTTTTCCCTCAAACCTTCACGTGACTGATTTCCTCTCTTCACTCAGGACTCACCTAAAAAAATACCTTCTTAAAAAGAAACCTTCCTTCACACTCTATACTCTTGCTCTTGTTTTATTTTTCTTCTTATACTTCTTAATATCCAACATTATTTATTTGCTTTTTCATTTGTTTTTGTCTGCCCCATGGTTCAGACTAGAATAGATTTCAGGGAAGGAAGTTTATGTGTATACCTGTCTTGTTCAATGTCCGATAAACATACACACACATACACAAAACATAATACATTTTAAATGAACATATAAGTTATTTTCTAATTTTGTTCCTTTAAAAAACAGTATGACTTGATAGAATCATGCTACTTTCTGCAAGAAAAAAATTAGTATAGAGATATTAATATTTCCCTTTTTATAACAACCCAATGTATTTTGGAGAAGTTCTAGTATGTTTTTAGAAATAATAGCTCCTCACTTTGTTAAGAATCTATTAAATTCATATGTACCCAGTCAGATCTATTCTTTGTGGTTTCTATGTCTGATAGCATAAAGTAAAATACTTGAGGATTTGTATCATTGAAATTAACTTTTCCCCAGTTCTATTTATATCCTTAGTAGACATTCATTATCTACTGAAATCGATAACATTTGAAATTAAGAATTGAAAACTCTTAACTCATACAAATACCAAATATTTTAAATTTTATTTTCTATTCATCTTCTCATTGTGGTATTATTTTGAGAGAATAGGTGTATAGGCAAGCACTATCCCTACCTGTCAGATAAACTTAGGGTCACAGGGCTGTATAATTAATCGTGAAACTTGGACTGAAGCAGCATCTCCTCATTTTACTCACCAAATGATAGCTATATTAGCACATAAAACGTAACGGACAAAAGAAAAGGCTCTTTTCTCCTTTCCTTACCAACAAATGTTAGCCCTAAAGGTTCAGCTACCACTAAACTCAAAATAAAAACCCTACTATCAAGGAAATTTTTTATGCCTGTTTTCCTAAATATCACCTCTACTTACTGTTTCTTATATACCAATTACTGGTACTGTGTTTCCATGAAAAACTATACCCCATTTCCTAACCCTTTCCCCTTTAAAGGTGGCTTGGGGGAAAAAATCATTTACTGGAATAAATGTTATAGTACTACTAATGTTGCAATGTGATATGCTTATGTTTTACTAACTTTGATGTTAAGCAACATGACTAGTGCAAATTTGAGTATATGAGAGGAAATTTGTTAAGCAAAATTACATAGTTAAAAATTGGGGGGAAATCTCCTACTTTTTATGACACATCATGTTTTTTATGGCCCATTACCATGCCTAAAACATTTTAAGCTTACAAATCGTGTTAACTTGTGGCATAATATACTTTTTATACTTACTGTCTGATATTCTTGAGGAACGGTCTGCTCCGCACCCAGGTTACATACTTGCCTAGCTCTCCTCATAAGTTCCTTACATTTCTGCAATAATCTCTGTCTATTTTCATCCAGCTCAATGAAATGTTGCTATTATAAGAAAAAAATTTGGAAATTTGAACAGAGGGCTATTTTATTAAACTATCACAATGTAATACATATCAAATACATTATTCATTTATGATTGTGATAAATCAACCATCTGAAAACCATCTCAAAATCATGACTGCTTTTATAGTAAAGGTTAAATTTGAACTTAAATTTATTAAGAGCTTTACACTTCATCTTCCTTCTCCTGAAATAGTTTAATTTAGCTACATATAATTTTTACTCTAATAAGATATGAAATACGTAAGATATAGGCTTCATTTCAGAAAACTCAGCATTCAGATGTAAGTAGAACTTTTAAAAAGTGTTTAATATTTTCCAAATGTCTTTCATGTAGTAGTTATCACTTATTCATGGACACATTCATTTCTTCACCAAACAGTTATGTACTGAGAACCTATTAAATGCCAGATTTTATTACATATTAAGCACAGAAAGGTGATAATAGATACATAAAATCATAAGAAAAATAGCTGTTATTCATTGAAAGCTTATGTGCTAGGTGCTTCATACACATTATTCCCTATTTCTTACTACACTTAACAGTAATATTGTTCCCACTTTTTTTTTTCATACAAAGACTCAGAGGCATTAAAGCAACTTGTTGAAACTCACACATTTAGTTAGAGGCTGCCAGGATTCACATTTATGCCTACTTACACAACTCTTACCTCTCAGTGAGAGAAGACTGAAGACAGAAAAGGGAAGAGTATGTGTGTGTGGTGGGAATAGGGGATGCAGGAAGGTTAGTAGTGGCAGAAGCTAGGACAAGTGAATGGTCTCAAAGGACAAGTAAGAAATTACTAAAGCAGCAGCAGCAGCAGCAGCAGGAGTTCCCAGGAGAGGTGATTACACACGTAAAGGAATGAAAGTTGCAAAGGCCCATTTATTCATGCAGCAAAATCTGAAGTGTACAGGAAAGGGAGGATGTCAGATAGGAGTGGCAAGAGCCAGATGGCAAGTTTCATGTGTGATGAGGAGGGCATCTTGGAACACCTTTTGTGGGCCAAGCTTTGTTATAACCACTATCTTACATGTTAACTGATCTAACCCTCATCATAACCTAAAAAATATATATTATCTCCTTTCTTAGATGTGGCTCATATATATTAGTTATGGAAATAGTAGGTGAGCAGGTTCCTGCGAAAGAAGATAGGTCTAGTTTGCTCTTTCCATTAAACTTCAGACTTTGGCCTGCACAAAAAAAAATACTTGAGGTGGAGGTGATGGTGAAGATTGTTCAAACAGTACTGACACCCCAACCACATGCCAGATCTACTCAGTTAAGTTCTCTGGGGCTAAGGCCTGGACACCTGTATTATTAAGAAGAACCTTGGGTGACTTTTATGCATAAAAATTCAACGGCAAATAAACTAAACCAACACAAATGTTACGAAAAGTAATAAAAGGATAATGTACTGGACTGAAATGAAAATATAAGCAAGCCTTTACACTAGCTACTTAGTATTGTGGTTTCCTTGAATGAGTTCCTCAGTCCCTAAACCCTCAGAGAAATAAAAGAAAATGTTAAAGATTCCCAGTCACCCCTACTCTGCTCTCCAGGGTCCATTACACTCTGGCAAATGTAAAACAAGGAACAGTTAGATAGAAGCTAAATACTCCTCAAGTCTTATATTCCTGCTTCCTATTCTTCTGTATCTTGCTATATAAACATTCTTAAGTTGGATGTTTGGGGATTTGTGCTTAGGAGGACATAATTTCATTCAATAATTTCCTTCTGTTTGGTGGCATATGTATAATAAAATTTTTACCAGAGAAGATGATTTTCCCCTATATATAGCATCTCTTTCCCTCACCACCATAACTGTTGAGATGTTTCTGAGGGGGAGGAAAAGGAGTAGAAAGAAGAGCATATAATGATGTAGTATAATGTTGTACAGTTAGGCTAGTGAAAAAAGCTTTATCTACATTTCTGCTTAGAGTCTAGCCTTAAACAGTTAATAGACAATAGAAAAATTGTTTATGTAAGACACAGGGAGAGAAAAGAGCAAATTTCCAAGATGTCACCTACCAACAGATTAGAAAAAATTAGTTTGAAGGTATATCTTATCAGTAATTAGTATTTTTTTCTCTGAAATTATTTTTTTTTAAAGATTTTATTTTATTATTTCTAAAAAGAGAGGACGGGAGAGAGGCAGAGAGGGAGAGAGACATCAATGAATGGTTGGTTGCCTTTCACCTGACTCCAGCCACAGACCTGACTGGAGACCTGGCTTGCAACCTGGTTATGTGCCCTGGCTGGGGAAACGAACCTGCGACCTTTGGGTTCGCAGGCTGGCGCCTTACCCACTGTGCTACCAGCCAGGGCTGAAATTATTTTTCAACCTGACATGAAACAAGCAAAAGCTTCTCCAAGAGGGCCCTCTAGTGGAAAAAATAAGAATTGTTCATGGAATTTATTAAATACCATGTATGCATGAAGTTATTTAACCTAGTAATTCCATTTAACAACATAATAAAATAAGTCAAACAGAATGAAAAACATTTTTTTTTAATTAAAGGAACCAAACTAAGTTCTAGGTATTATGAACTTTTACTAAAACACTAATTGTAAATTGAAACATTTCTCCCTCAATTTTCCTTTAATACAAGTACCACATTCCATTCCAATTTACATGGCCTCAGATTCAAATGTTAAGATAGAATACATACTTTACAAATACGAAAAGTACTTATTTACTCTTTTTAAATTTTAATTTATTTAAAAATTAAATTATTATTTTTAGAGAGAGGGGAAGGGAGAGAAGGAGGGAGATATCAACGTATGGTTGGTTGCCTTTCACCTGCCTAGAGCCACAGACCTGGCTGGAGATTAGAACCAGCAACCTTTGGGTTCACAGGCCAGCACCTTATCCCCTGTGCCATCAGCCAGGGCCTCGTTCTTTTTTATAACTTAAAATTTTAGTGTCAAATTTTAAATTTATAAATCAGTGTTCTTAATTGGCTTTTTAATACATAAGATTACAGGTTCCATTTCAGTCACTCTAACAGTAAACAATGAAGTAATGACAATGGTACTATTTACTTGATAAATAATTTCCCCCACAAAAATATATCTCATTTAAAATATTATCTCCTCTGGAATATTTCTTTGGGGGGAGGGGAGGGATGCTATGCAGGTAGAGAACGATAAAAGCACAGAATTTCTATAATGAGTTTTAGGATAAATAAATAAAATTTTCAATTCTTGTAACTTACATTGATCTGGATGTAAATATGTATTTTTAAAGGAAATGCTGGCTTCATTACTAGGCAGCACACTAAGCACCTTAATATATATGATTAAACTGCCTATCACAATATCCCTGGAAGTAAAGATAATAGGCTTGGAGTGGTTAGGAAACCTGCCTGAGGTAAAAATCTGCGCGAAAGGTATGTATACCCATCTGTTCACCCCCATATCTGGATTCCCAGGCAGTCACCTTACTAACTTGTCCTAAATGTCTAGAGACATTTTTAGTTGTTATAACTAGGGTTAGGGGAAGGTGTACTACTGGCACCTAGCAAGTTAAGACCAGGGATACTGCTAAACATACAATATGCAAAGGACAGACCCCCATACAAACAATTACCTAGTCCAAAATGTTGATAGTGTTCAAACTGAGAATCCCCATTCTAGAGGCTTAATCAAATTGTAATTTAATTTTTCACAATGTTATTTCACAGGTGGTGGTTTGTCCTTCCATCAGGACACACATAAATACCTGGCTATCCTTTTTGTGATGTTAGCAGCTAATGTGATCCATTGATTCATCAGCAAAGGGTTAATACTCTAATACGACAATTCCTTCTGCATTATCAGAATTACTTCTATAAAGAGAAATTCCCTTTCATAATTTACCTCTCGTAGAGAAACTTGCCCTCATCATTTTTTGTTTATCCTAAATAACAGTTCACATTAGAAAGGAAGAATAAATGCTAGATTCTTTCCTTGCCATTTTTGAAAATGAGCTGGTTCCCTAAATTCCCCAATGGTAGCAAATATTATTTTTTAAGTATCATTATGAATTCACAGATTAAGATATTTTGATGTGTTTTAATCTATTATCATTTAATTTATGGCCAAAATAAGACTCTTCATGTTAGCTCCTGAGTCAAGTTTCTTTAATGACCAAAAATTGAGGTTAATCTCATACATTTCTTTCCCTGCTTGGGAATAAACCATTTCTCCAATGGCCGATTTCAATGTCAAATAGTATTTAGGGGTCAAAATCTGGGTCTTTTCAATAGACAAATCTAAGAATTTTTTTTTCCTTTGGGAGAAAACACATTGAGTTCATTAACTCAAACATTTCAAGGTTTTTAGTACTCTTTGGAGTACCCCTATCACAGTCTCTATTTTCTTATGCTAGAAATCCTAATAACATTAACATAATCTCTTATTTGCTAATCCTATAATATGTACAGAATAACATTACAAATATGATTAACACTGTAACTGAAAATAGCACAATTTTTTTTTTTTTGCAGTTCTTTGTCCTTAATTTCAAATTTCTATATTTTGAAGTCCGTTGGAATACTTTTTCTCTGTGAGGTTATATTGCTGGTCAAAACAAAGTGAGATTCATTAGTTTCATTTGGCTTTTACTAAGTTTGTCTTACCTTATATGTCTTCATTTGACTAGTACCGAGTTGTATCCTTCATAATAAAACTACAATCTTAAGTAGGGGATTTTCTTGAATTCTATGAGTCATTCTAGTGAACTATTGAACCTGAGGTCATAGGAACCCTCCATTTATATTTATAGCCCATTGGTGAGATGTGCAGGGGCCTGAGGACACAGAAACTTGCAGCTGGTCTCTAAAGCAAGAGCAGACTTGTTGGGGACTGTGCCCTTAATTTGCATAGTCTGAGGCCAACCTTGTGTGGTTAGAGAATATATTGTAGTACACCAATAAGAATACCTTGAGACTTAGCGTTGTTGTTTATATTGTCCATGGGTTTGCTGTTGTTACATTATACTAGCTGCTCTTCTATTTTGGGGAAAGGATTTGAGACTCAAAAACTGCCAGGTCACTACCATTGTCACCAGCTTTACTTTTGTGTTTTCAATTAACTTACATCACATTTTCTCTCCTGCACACTATCCCAATATTTATCATCATTTCACAGATCAGTGTTGATTAGAACTCATCTGCAGTGTACTCTTATGAAATGTACCACCTGCATTTAAAGTTGCTTGGTAATAGTAATGACTATAATTTGAGTTAATAAGAAATCAGACAGGTGACTTCAGTTTTCATTCAAGTGACTAAATCAAATGTTCTGATTTCTCTTTTTTGATTACCATCCCATTCCGCAAGTAATAAAATGCATAATATAAAATATTTTCTTCCTTATCCAGAAGAATGCATTAAATTTATAAACAGCACACAAAATGCATATTGCAAATAATATATATTATTTTCAAGCAGGTCTGAGGCTAGCCACACCCCGCCCCCAAAAGCAAAAATTTTACCTCTTTGAGACGTAGTTGTGATGATGCAGCCATATAATCTGATTCTAATTTGTTCTTCTCGGAGATCACTGTAGTATTTTGAAGAATTAAATCTACTTTTTGTATATGCAAAGAAGTGCAAACCTAGGAACAAAAACCGGTTAAGAGTTTGAGTTATTTTACATTAAAAAACACATTAAAAGTTATAAACCGTAAAAAATATTTTTCTTCTAATATGACTGAAAATGTTCTCATTTTTGTAACTACTTCTTACAAGAGAACTTTAAGTTTTCCTGTGAATTTAATGAATCATCTGGAATAAAATTATTTAGCCTAATGAGTGCTTTTAATCTATGTACTGACCTATAATTTTTAAAAATGTCAAATAATAGAGCAAGTTAAAAATTATTGATAAAACTCTCTAAGATTTTACTACCTTGTCTCAGCTACCTGCTATAAAAAGTATGACTAAAATAAAGAAAATGCTGCCCTGGCTGCTGTGACTCAGTGGACTGAGGTCTGGCCTGCGAACCAAAGGGTCAGACACATGCCTGGGTTCTGGGCCACCTCCCCAGTTAGGGGCACATGAGAGGCAGCCACACATGGAATCATGGAATTTTCTTCTCCCTTTCCCTCTCTCTAAAAATAAACAAAAATTTTTTTAATTAAGAAAATACCTTACCTTTATTAGGTTTGTTAATTCGGTAACAAGTTTTGCTTTTTGAACATTTATTTCTTTAATTTTGGTACTTGCTTTTCGCTCTTCCTCTTCAAGGTTGCAAGTATCCTGTTCCATCAGCTTTAAACTGGATGAAATGTATAATGATGTAGAAATCAAAGTTATATATACAAGGACTGAATCCAAATCCTGGGTCCCTCATTGTTTATGGGCTATTTAGCAATGCTATGTATAAACTGCTTGCTTTTAGATAATCATCTCACCAAATAATTTTTGATCCTTAATAGATGCATGAGATGTATTATGTGCCCAGTATAATCTAGGTAGTACTAGTGCTAATGTATAGGATCTGAAATCAAAGATGGATATGAATTTGCTCTATTCCACTGACAAACAGTGTAACTGGACAAGTTACTCATCTGGGCTTCAGTTTCCTACAGGGTGGTAGTGGAGACATAAACTATATAACACACTTAGTATAGTGCCTGGCCCCTAACTGACTGATACATACTAATTATTACTCTTGTTATTAATACTGTTTATAAGCATAGTACCTTCCCTTAAGGAGCTTAATTGAGATTTAGTAGGTTATGTAATGAAGACATAATACATAATGCAACAATCCTAAAAGTTAATACTTTGTTCTTCAAGATGAAGAAACTAAGGCTCAAAAGTTAATTAAGTTACCTATGATCACAGATATTAAATGGCATGCTGTATTTGACACTGAGGTTCCTTCCACTATACTGTGCTGCCATCAGGGAAGAAAGCAAGAACAAAGTATGGGAGCAATAGTCAACAAGAATGAATTAATTCAATGGAGTTACAGAATGGACTGAACGATAGATAAATGGAATACGGTGGTGGGGACAGGTAAGGAGTTGGAATGGGTTGAGTGAAATAAGATTTTGAAAAACTAGATAGCCAGTCTAAGGGAAAGTGGTATTTAAGTCCATTTAAGTAGTAATTAATTGCAGGAAACTACCACAGATCTTCATGAATGGGGGTGGGGTAGGACTATGAAGAGAAATTTAACAACAGTAATCTGGAGGCACTGGACAGAGGGGACTAGTCTGGAAGACCACTGTAGCATTTCAAAGTGCATAACTGTACATATAACACAGAGCTGGTAATGGGTATGAAAGGCCATTTCATTACAAAAATAAACATTACTTAATGAGGACAAAGTTTAGTTTTAAATAATACAGCAGCCCAATGTGGAAGCTTCTGAGTAAAGATTAAATGTTCAAGATGATCAAAGGCAGGAATGAATGAAGCAAAGGGTTAAAGTTGAAAAAGGCTTAAAGTAAAAATAATTTTAGGCAGTTAGGACTAAATAGATACATCTTGCCTTAAGCAACCATGACATGTTATTAACTTTTAAAATAAAGTTAGGTGCCTTGTTAGTGCAGTAGTAGTACGTTGATCTCATAAAATTATAGTTAATATTTGCTTAAAAAATTTTTTTTTCTTAATGCATCTCAAATATGACTCAATTTATAAATGTGTTTAGAAACAAATATTTTATTAGGTCAAGGTAAACTTATACCTAGTAAAGATGAGGAGCTGTCGGAATCATAAAATAACAACAACAAAGATCTGAGCTATGGCATGGTGGGATATGGGAAAAACCTTGAAACTAAGAAGCCAATATTCATTTCCCCTGGAAGTAAAATTAAAGTTTGAGAGAGCAATTACTACAAAATGTGCTTGTGGGAATTATGGTATCATTCCAGGGTAAATTAATATCCCCATACTATTTTGTGCCCCTAGCCCACACACCACAAAAGTGAATGCAAAATACCTTCCCAGTTTGGAACTAATTTTTTGTTCCAGTTGTCTTTTCTTGGTTTTTCTTTCAAGAAGCTCCTTCTTCTTTTGTCTCAGTTCATTATCTTTGTGTTCTAGATGTTTGTTTGTTTCATGTAAGGCAATCAATTCTGATTCCACTGCTTGTAATTTTCTATTAATTTCCTATGGGATATTCAAAATAGTTAATATATTTTAAAGAGTTCTAGTTAAAGTGTTATAAATTCAGTTAATATTTTTCTTATATTAAATTAAAAAAAAAACAAATTAAAATAACCAACCTTTAAATGTTCTTCCAGGTGTCTTCTTTGCTCTAGATCCACAGTGACTGTGAGAAACTGGGCTACTTTTAGCGATGTGTTACTAGAAATAACTTTATTTGAATAAAAAGAAGTTTTCACCACATACTTTTCTTCTGCTGTGTATATTTGTTTTAATCGGGTTTCTTGTATTACCTATAGTGTAAAATAAGTATCAATGTACATCTAATAATTACACTGTATTTAAAATTAGTAAAGAATTAAAAATACAGATCAAGTGAATTTTAGGTCAAAATATAGTTGATATACATTAGTTTTTTAAAAAATTACCCAACAACATCACTGATACACTTCAGGTTATTATTTTAGATAACAAGGAAATTAGGAGAAAATCAAAACAACTAGCAAAGTTAGTTATATTCTACTTCACTATAAAATCTCTCTCAAGTGTACTTTTGAAGCTTTGTTGTATCTACAGAAAAAAATACCAGGACCCAGGTATCCATTATATTGAATGGTGTTATTTCAGGTAAGTCATTTATTCTCCCTTCCCCTCAATTACACTGTTCCAAGACACATACTCTTCTATTCAATTCCTGTATATTTGAGAGAATATTTAATGGAAATACTTTTCAAAAATTTCAGAGGCTTCTCTTGCACTTTGAGGGAATCTCTTCTCTCAAGAACTGATATAAGGAGTTTCATAAAATACATTCTAAACACCATAAGATTATATATAAATATACAGAAATAGAGCTAATAAAGAATAAGCTGTAATGTAGTTTTTCTAATCTCTAGGTGTTTATTACCAATGCTCTTACGGCTTGTCTCTCTCCAGTGAGGGGAAACATACTTAACCAAGTATGGCATCCCTAATTGCTTAATAAATTGGAGTGAAGGGAAAGACTAAAAGAGGTTACCTAGGTTTCATGAAAACAAGTTTTAAATGGGATCTGAACTGACAGAGATGGTGAGAAAAAGCCACTTCCACCAAATAGGACTTTAAGAGCATCAGCAGACAACTTAAGCAATAATGAGCCTTAGAAATTAGTGAGGGAACAATTCCATAAATAAGTTATAATCACTGTTAGAGAACCTAAAATAATTATGATTCAATAATAAAACAAAACTTGCACTAAAAAATGTACTTTTAGTCTAAGGAAGAAATATAGCTGTTATTATCTAGTCATGAAATAACTACAAGTATTATAAAGATAAAAATACTTGTTGAAGAAATTTTCTTTCTTCTGAAAGATAGCCAAGATAATGCCAGGGACTTTACCAAATGTTTGAAATACTTCCTGACTTAGCTTTACTGTATATTCACATGTCTGAGAGGCATCTCATCCTAATTTATAGATTTACGTACAATATAGCACTGAGTTGGACACTGAAACAATAAAGTAATAGAAACACTAATGTATTTAAGGATTTAAAAACTATTATCACTATATAGAACCAGAGATTAAGGTTAATGAAGAATATGTGAAAAGAGGTAAAAAAAAACGTAAAAATTAATTTCATCTTTAATGTAAATTATTTGAATTCCCATGCTATTTCTCTATCACAAACAATAGGGTTAAAGCTTTCTATATGACTTAAACAAAATGTTAAAAAATAAAAGCACATAAAACTAATTCAACTTGAAGTACTCTTCAAAAAGCAAAAAAATTTCCCAAGTGCATTAATTTCTTTTTTGCTCCAAAGTAAAATCATAAAAGTCCTTACCAAATTTTCTATATAATAGTAAAGAATTCGTACTACCCTTACTTTCAGATAGTTCTACTTAACCCTAATGTTATGACAAAAATTGGTTTGGGCCAATTGTTCCCTCTCAGATCACTCTCCCACATATAGCACCACAACGTCATGAAACAGGTAGCCCAGCATTGCTGAATTCCTAAGGCTCCAACCCTTACAATGTAACAAGTACAACAGCTCTACCTGAGATACAGGCACAAACACAGAAAGCTGTCAAGCTGAGGAGACAGAGCAGTATGGGGCCCAAAAGAGGGAGCAGATAGCAAGGTGCCAATGGGAGAAGTAAGGGATGAGGAGACAGCCAACCTAACAGATGCCAAGTTCAAAACACACCTGATTAAGACACTCACAGACTTGACAGATATGCTTAAATATAGCAAATGAAGAAAGAAAGAAGTGAAGACTAAGTTATGTAAAATGTGAAAAATCCACATGAAACCAAGGGTGAAAGGAAGGAAACCAGGGTTCAAATCAATGATTTGGAACATAAGAAATAAACGGTCAACCAGTATAGACTAAGGAAATAAGAATTAGGGGGGAAAAAAAATGGGAGAGGCTTAGGAACCTCTGGGATAACTTGAATCATGCCAACATCCAAATCATAGGGTTGCCAGGAGAAGAAGAGCAAGAAATTGGAAAACTTGTGTGAAACGATAATGAAGGAAACCTTCCTTAATTTGGCGAAGGAAATAGACATACAATTCAGGAAGAATACAGAGTCCCAAACCCTAGACCCAAGGAGGACCACACCAGGACACTTCATAATTAAAATGCCAAAGGTTGAAGATAAAGAGAAAAATCTTAAAAGCAGCAAGAGAAAATAAAAGTTACCTACAAAGCGGTTCCTATACGAGTATCACCTGATTTTGCAAAAGAAACTTTGCATGGAAAAAAAGACTGGCAAGAAATACTTAAAGTGATGAAAAGTAAGGGCCTACCACCAAGATTACTATATTCAGCAAAGCCATCATTTAGAATGGAAGGGTAGATAAAGTGCTTCCCAGACAATGTAAAGCTAAAGGAGTTTATCATCACCAAGCCTTTATTATATGAAATGTTAGAGGGAGACATTTAAGAAAAAGATCAAAACTATGAACATTAAAAAGACAACAAACTCACAACTACCAACAACAGAATCTAAAATAAAAGCAAAAAACTAAGCAGACAACCAGAGAGGGAAGAGTATCAAAGATATGGGAGAGGTGTTAGCTGGGAGGGGTAGGAGGATAAGCAAGAAGTGGGGAAGGTGCAGGGATTAAGAAGCATAGTTGGTAGGTGCAGAATAGACAGGGAGATGTTAAGAATAGTATAGGAAAAGGTAAAACCAAAGAACTCACATGCATGACCCCTGGACATAAACTAAGTCCTCCCTCCAGTGGGATTACTGGAGGGAGGGAGAAACTGGTTTGGTCCTATCCTTTTTTCTAAACACCATGCGATTAAGACCAAAGAGGGATACAATAGGATAACTATAAACTGGTTGTTTAGAAATTTAAACACATTTTCTAATAAACTCAAAATTGTACATCGCAGTTAGGTCTTTAATTGGGTGCTAATGCTTGTAAGTGGTATAAATAGGGCAACATGGTATTATGAAAAAAACCTGCTTTAGGAGAGATTTCCATTTCTGCCTATGATTTTTAAAAAAAATGTGGTTTGGAGTCTTGGAGATTACTTCTAGAAAGACAATTTTAAGGAGTATTAACAGAAGAATATAAGAGTTCCCTGAAACCTATATGATCTTATTAGCCAATGTCATCCAATAAATTTAATAAGTAAATATAGTTAGTAAAAAAAAAAAAAAAAAAAGTTTAAGTAGCTATGCTAAGTAAGGGGAGTCCTTCATATATGACATAATCCTTAAATGGAAGCTTTAAGAAGGGGAGGTTTTAGCCCTAGCTGGTGGCACAGTGGATAAGGCACCAGCCTGTGAACCCAAAGGTAGATGGTTCGATTCCTAGCCAAGACACGTAACCAGGTTGCAAGCCAGGTCTCCCACCCGGTCTGTGGCAGGAGGCAGGTGAAAGGCAACCATACATTGATGTTTCTCTCCCTCTCTCTAAAAATAATAAAATCTTAAAAAAAAAAAAAAAAAAAAAACCGGGGGGGCGGGGGGAGGTTTTACAAAAACATTTCTTTATCACAGCCTATCATCCTTAAGTATAATCTGTCTGAAAAATAATCTAGACTACAATAATTAAAATGATTAAACCATTCATATAATGTTTAAACATATGTTTCTCAAGCAAGACAGAAGAATCAGGTAAGAGTACCAGGTACTTCTTTTGAGGTTTTAACTTACTCAGTTATCCTACAAGTATTAAGTATTTATTTACTCTAGGTAACTCCACATCACTCCTGTCACAAAGTACTAGTCAACAGTTGGTTTTATGATACATTAAAAATACAAAAAGTTGTAATTTTTCCTGGACTTTAAGTTAAGAAATATTAATAAAACTATTGATTTAGTACTTTCATACCCGTTCAATTCTTTCTCTGGTCCTTTCAGTTCCTACAGGAACTTCATGAATATGATACTGGCTGCAGAGGTAACTCATGACAGGAGCAGGTGCATCAAATAACTCCCGCAAGTAAGAGAAAAATCCATATTGTCTGAAAAGAAAAACATATATTAGATTTTTCTATATTAGACTTTTCTTCTTTAAATATCATTTAAAAAACCTGATAGTTGATAAGTAGCCAATAAACAACAGACAAAACAAGAAAGGCTTTTTTTTGGTATATTTTAAAATTAAGATTAATACAGATTGACTTGCTTGTCAAGGTTTACTACATTATATATTTACAATTACAAATTATTATTCTGTTCTGTCATTTCTTCCATTTCTTTCATATTTAAAATGTCTACTTAGATACAGAGTTAAGATATTTACTTGGAGCTGCTTTATAATTGCAATTTTTCCATTTAGTCCTTCTGAAAATTACTTTTGCATTAAGTGATAATTTATCATTTTATTTTCACAAGAACTAACCAACTATTTTGGTATTTTTTATTAAATAGTCCAATATTGTTCTGATGACTTAAAACATCACCACCATGTACCAGCTATACCATAGTCTGTTCCTGAGCCTAGATTTTTCCTTATTTTAGACCTAAGTAGAGATCCTAAAAGGAGATAATACAGCCTATTACAAATATATTTATGTGACAAACAGATAATTAAAATATATTAAAGATATAATTACTCAATATTTGAAAAGTAACAAGTTAGTTCTAATAATATTTTCAAGACTTACTTTAGTTCATTTAGAGACCTTGAAGGTGCTCTGTCTGCATATGAACTCCTAGGAGCCATGACAGCATTTACTCTTAATTTTTTATTATCACGAACCTGAATATAAGGGGAAAAAGTTATTTTAATTACCATCTACTCTCAATCAAAATGATTCTTTGTTAGCATATTCCTACTGGCATTCATGGGATGATCGGAAATTCAAACACTGATTGGATATTTAATAGTCCTTACAAGAAAAACTGTAATTATGTGTTTCTATAATAAAAGAGTCCATTTCTTTTACCATTTTCACTGATGAATTCTATTAAAGAGTTAAGGAAGCAATAATTCCAAAACTCTTTCAGAAAACAGGAAGAATGGACATTTCCCAAGTCACTTTATGACACACACACAATCCTAAAAGCAAAGCCTGACAAAAACATTGATATCCCTTATGAACATACGTGCAAAAATCCTTTAACAAAATATTAGTAACAGAATCCAGCAGTATATGAACAGTACACATGACCAAGTAGTTTATCCCAGGAACGTGAGGTTGATGTGGTATTCAAAAAGTCAACCAATCTAATTTATTGTATTAACAGAATAAAGTACAAAAGCTATACAATCTTCTTAGTAGACACAGAAAGCACATTTGACAAAATTCAACAGCCTTTCATGACAGAAATTCTTAACAAAATAGAAACTTCCTGAACTTGATAAAGGACATCTATGATGAAAATGCAGCACAGTACTTAATGGTGAAATACTGAGTGCTTTCCCTCTAAGTCTGGGAACAAGCAAGGATGTCTAATCTTACTGTTTCTATTCAAATTGTCCTGAGGTAGTAAAAAAGGGGAGTGAAACACAATAAAGAAGTAAACGTATTCCAGGACCTGCGGGCTTCATTGGTGAATTCTCCCAGACATGTGAAGAAGAGGGAATACTTCCTAACCCATTTTATGAGGTCAACATTACTTTGGCGCCTAAACCAGGCAAGGACAACACACATCAAAGAAAACTACAGGCTAGTATTTTTTATGAATATACAAGCAAAAAAGCCTCAATAAAATACTAACAAATCAGATACAAGAATATGTTAAAAAGAAAACACATCACAATTAAGTGGGCTTCATTCCAGGAATGAATAGATGGTTCAACATACCCAAATCAATGTGATACACCACATTAACAAAATAAAAGATAAAGATCATATGATCATATCAATAGATACAGAAAAAGCACCTGACAAGATACAATATTCATTTATGATTAAAGCACTCAATACAATGTGTATATAGGCAAAATACCTCAACATAATAAAAACCATATATGGCAAAACCTCAGCTAATATCATACAAAACTGGTAAAGAGCCAAAAGCTTTTCCTTTAAGACCAGGAACAAAGATAAAAATGCTCTCTCTCACCACTGATATTCAACATAGTACTTAGTTCTAGCCAGAGCAATGAGATAAGAAAAAGAAATCCAAATTGGGAAGAATACTATACCTATCTGCAGATGACATGATTCTGTATATAGAAAACCCTAAAGAGTCCACCAAGAGACTATTATAAATAATAAACAGCAAAGTTGCAGAGCACAAAATCAACTGAGTTCCTAACAATGAACAATGAAACATCAGAAAATGAACTGAAAACAATCCCATTTGCAATTGAAACAAAAAGGATAAAATACTTAGAAATAAATTTAACAAAGACAGGAAGGACCTATACACTGAAAACTTCGAGACACTGTTGAAAGAAAAATGAAGCATGCACAAAGAAATGGAAAGATAGTCTATGTTTATGGACTGGAAGAATTAAGATAGTTGAATGGCCATTATTACCTAACAAGAAACAAATTTAATGCAAGCCTCATAAAATCCCAATGGAATTTTCCAATGAAACAAAACAAAACAAAAATCCTCAAAGTTGGAACCACAAAATACCCTGAAAAGCCAAAGCAATCCAGAGAATGAAGAACAAAGCTGGAGGTATCACACTCCAATTTCTACAACAATCAAAACAGTATGGTATTAGCAGGAAAATAGACACAGACCAATGGAAAAGAATTCAGAGCCCAGAAATAAACTCACACACGTGGGCAAATAATTTTTGATAAAGGAGTGAAAAACGTAAAATGGAGAAGAGAAAGTACATACATGCAAAAGAATGAAATTAAGACTTCTGTCACCCTACACAAAAACTAACCCAAAATAGAGTAGACTGGAATATAAGATGTAAAAAAATACATTAAAAAACCCATAGGTACTAAACTTATGAACTTTGGTCTCAGGGGGTTTTTGTGAACTTAATCCCAAAGGCAAGGGGGGAAAAAGCAAAACTAAACAGGGCAAAGCAAAAGAAACCATCAACAAAACAAAAAGCAGTTAACCAACTGAATGAGAGAAGATATTTTCAAACAATACCTCCGATAAGAGGCTAATATATAAAGTATATAAAGAACTCATACAATTTAACAACAAAAAACCAAACAATGCAATTAAAAATTAGGTAGAGGACCTTTTTCCAAAAAAACCCATTCAAATGGTCAAGAGATGCATGAAAAGATGCTCAAACTTACTAGCTGTAAGGGGCACCAGTTAAAGTGCTACTTACTATCAATAAGACAAGAAATAAAGTTTTGGAGAGGATATGGTGAAAAGAGAACCCTGATATACTATTGGTGGGAATATAAATTGGTGCAGCCTTTTCTATGGAAAACAGTATGGAGATTCCTCAAAAAATTAAGAACAGAGCTACTATATGACCCAGCAATCCTCTTCTGGGTATCTAATTTGAAAACACTTATTCCTAAAGATATATGTATCCAATGTTCACTGAAGCACTATTCACAATAGCCAAGATATGGAAACAACCTAAGTGTTCTTTAATGGATAACAGGATGAAGATAGCAATCCACACACATACACAATAGAGTTACTATTCAACACAAAATGATGAAATATTGCCATTTGTGACAACACGGATGCATCTTGAGAGTATCATGCTAAGTGAAGGAAGTCAAGTGGGATGTAAAAACAGCAATGAATGAGGAAACAAAACAAACTCGTAGACACACAGGGTTAGGTGGTTGGGAGAAGATGGGGGAAGAGGGTAAAGGGTGAAATACAGGGTGACTGAAGGACACTAGACTCTGGGTGGTGAGCACACAATGCAATGTACACATAGTGCATTACAGAATTGTACACCTAAAATATAACTGTTTGAAACCAATATACTTCAATAATTTAAAGTAAAAGACTGAAAAGGAACAAGTAAAAAATCCATTTGTAAAGATACAACTTTCTACACAAACAATCCAATGGAATCTACGAAGCTACTACTAGAGTTCAATATGTGAATTCAACAATGTCATAGGATACAAAGTCAACCCATGTAAAAAAATCAATTATATGTCTATGCATGAATGAATTGAAAATGAATTTTAGAAATAATTTTAAATACTGTCCAAAAACTATAAAATACTTAAAAATACATGACGAAAGATGCCTAAGGCTTATACACTGAAAAAAAAAAAGACAAAACAATGCTGAGAGAAATTAGTGGAGGCATGACAGGACAGTGAAAATGAAGAATTTCCTGGTGGCACAAATTAGCAATTTCTGAAACTATTATAGAATTCTAGGCTTGAACAAATGAGTAAATACACTGGTGATAAGAGGGGCAGTGTTTTTCACAGCTACAAAAGTAAATTATGAATATGCAAAGAAGAAAGACTAGAAAATACACTGTTGGATTATAATTGGAAGTATCAGTGTAAACTCATAACGCAGAAACACTTTTTAGATATATTATAAAAATATTGATAAAAGGGTTTGCATGCAAGGGCTTAGAAGAAATTAAACACTAGCAGCAATAAACACATGTGGTACACAGATCTTGGATTCTAAAAGGAAGTAGGGTTCTTCAGAAAAATGGTTGATCGACTGTAAGGCCCAGACTAAGTTTAAGGTGAGTCAACATCTCGTTCTGCCAAACAGTAAGTAGTGCTTAATGATATATGAGGCAATTCAAATTACACGAATTTCACTTTACTTATGTGCAATTATATCAACTAGAAACACGAGATTTTTCTCTAGGTGAATGCAGAAAACTTCACCCAAATGAACTGAGCTGCATAGGAATACATGTGATTTGTGTACAAATAGACACTCCTTTCAAACATCTACCAGCTAAGCTGCCTCAGACCACCCCATGTGTCATGTGCCACATCCAACCACATCTGGTGTTGCAACTTTCTATTCAATTTTTGATAACTACTTTTAATTGTCTGACCCACTACACAATTTACAAATGGAACCCTTCCAGTGCCAACCTCCACAAGCCAACTACAGGTGTTTTTAAAAACAAAGTATCACATTTATTGTATTTGTATATTTCTCGACAATTTAAAATGTGTAAAACAATGCTATCACTTTACCCCGATATGTCTGGTGGACTTCTATTGAACAATTTTGCATAGCCTAGTGATTTTAAGGAATGTATATACTGAGTTATAGCAAAACTGACTATACTTTGCAATGGACAAATAATAAAGCAAAAAGGGTAAAATATAATTATAATTAGGGAATATCTGGGTAAAAGCTAAACTGAATTTCCATGTCTACTCTTATACCTTTTAAGCTTCAAAATAGTTATCAAAAAGAAATAAGTGAAAATATAAACAATATGGATGAAAAAATATTGCACATGAATCAATCTAAAAATAACTAACATGTAGGCCTCATTTAAGTTTATAAGATGTATTGTTTTTCGTGGTTACCCTATATAAAAATGAATTACACAATAAAACAATTTCCTTTCAACATTTCAAATTACAAGGAGAAAGTTGTTGTATGCTGTCAGCATGTCCTTAACTCTATTATTTCCTTAAAAAAAAAAGCATATTCTCTGCTATCAGTAATCAACAGTACAGGAGCTAGAATTTACTAATATTGTTTATCATTACTGCTATGTAAATTTTTTTCTAATTTTGTGATATAACTTCCTTTCAGAATACTTTGAGTAATAAAAAGTGAAGTGATTTTAAATAAAAATATTAAATAATAGTATAATTAGTACCAGTACTATAAACTGTGATATTAGTGCACGGTAGTATATAAAATGGCAAAAACTGTGAAGACAGTTTCTAAGTAACTAAAAGGATGAGAGGTGTGTCCAATATATACAACTATAGGAGGCTACATACAATAAATTTAATTTATGTATTCAAAATACATAAAATATCATACATTAAGAGGAAGTTCTGGTCCTACTGATGAGACTTTTTGCAAAGTTAATTGTCACAGTAGAAGAAAAAAATAATAAAGGTCAAAATTTTCCAAAATTATTATGCCATGTTATCAACATACAACTCAAATCCTCATCACAAGAGGAAGCAGGAGTTTCTGGGGTAAAGCAAGGTACTCAGTGTAGGCTATGCTGGTGATTTGCAAAACAGGTATTGCCTAATAACACCTGACTGCACACCCTTCATAATGTGAAATATCTCACTGACTTGTAACCCAAGCAACCTGTATCAATGAGCTCTGACACCCGATCACTAAGTCACGGGTTAAGCTTAAATAGTCCTAAAATACACAAATGATAAAATGCCCACTTTACAGTTTAACACATTCAACCTTTTTATCCAATTTATATTCACATTCCCTGCCAATTCTTAAACTAGATGGAGAAAACATGGTAAAAGCCCAAAAAACAGTAAGGATTCTTCCCAATCACATGTGTACCAGAGAATACTTGAGCTGATTCTGGGTCCTGTCCTTATTTAGACTTCCTAACAAAAGTTTAAACAAAACAAAATCTAAACCTAATCTTCCTGGAGCTTTTAAAGTAGAAGGCATATGCAAAAGGAAAAAGAGTCTTACAATATCTATTAGTGCACAAAGCTAACAACATACACTATATATTTCTGGGTTGGCCAAAATGTCTGTATAGTTTTTCCATTAAGTGAGATATTTTTCATTTTCACCAATCACTTTACTGATTTGGATAATCTGAGTATGTTGGCTATCTCCCATGCAGTTATTACATTGATTGTTCTCAATTTGATTGCAATCAACTTCAATTGTTGACCCAACCGTGGAACATTGCCCAATGAGAAATCCCTAGTATGAAACTTCACAAACCACTTTTGCCACTTTAATCAGTCACAGCACCTTCTCCATACACTGTGCAAATCTTTTCTGAGCTTCAGTTGCATTTATCTTTCTTGAAACAATAAAGCATAGTATGCTGAAAATGTTGCGTATTTTCTTTCATCTTCAGTATTTAAATGTTTACATAAAAATTCGATTTTGGTAAGTGTTATTTTTTAAGTGCCCCCTGATATGACAGCTGTCACAATACAATCCAACAAAATTATTTCAAATGAAGTTCAAGACAACTAAGCATTACTAGAGCCATCTTTCTGAAAAAATCAAAAGAACTCTTTGGCCAACCCAATATATACACATAATACACAAAACAGCTAACAAGCACTATCTACTTTTTCATTTATTAACTGATTTAACCCTCACAAAATTCTTTTTAAGTAGGTAGGATTATCTCCATTTTAGAGATGAGGAAACTAAGGCACAACACATTTAGGCAACTTGCCCAAGTTAGTAGCAAAGTAGAAATCAACTTCTGGTAGCCTAATTGTAGAGCCTATGCTCTTAACTCCTAAGTCATGCTGCCTTTCAGTGGCTTAGATCCTTGGTCAGTCATGTTTTCCTGCCAAATACAAAATTCTCTCTCTTTCTCTTTTTAAAGATTTTTTATTTACGATTTTAAAGAGAGGGGAAGGGAAAGAAGAAGAGAAACATCAACATGAGAGAGAAACATCGGTTGTTTGCTCCTAAACGTACAACCCAGGCATGTACCCTGATCAGGAATTCACCTTGCGACCTTGCACTTTACAGAATGACACCCAACCAACTGAGCCACATGGGTCACAGCTCATTTGTTTCTGAAGTGGTTTTATTTATATTGTAAACAGCAACATCATATTGATTTCTCATCCAAAGAAAGCTAAGTTTATCCCAATACACTTCCCACAAGAATGTCCAATACCAAAGGTCCATTATTACAATCTTTTTCTTTAAATAATGTCACAGAATTACTTTTCATATTAATTCCAAATGATAATTTCAAAACAGTATGTTACACTGGGAATTATAGGCTATTTTTCCTCTTATAAAACAAATCTATTCCCTAATAGGATAGGACAAAAATTAGCAAACTAAGTGATTTACATAGGAGTGAATGCTGGTAAAATCAGTTATCACTTAGCTCCAATTTGATTTTTAAAACTGACTAAAGTGCCAAGTGAATCAAAATCATATTAATTTATACTTGCCTCTTTGAGGAAAACCTCCATATCTTCTTGACTCTCAAATACAAAGGCTCTCAAATCATTTGATGGAATATGATTTTCAATATATTTGGCATTCTTATGATCTTTCATATTAATCTAAAAACAAAAAAGTTGATTTAATGAAACCCAAATTGATGACCACAAAATAACTATATTTAACTTAGATTTACTTAATTAGAATAAATTTAAAGACAAAAAAGAACTTAGTATTGAAGGGTCAACACTGTAAAACATCTATATAATCTAATTTATCATCTAGAAACCACCAACACATAGTGAAGAAAGCCAAGACTTGCACAGTACCCGATGCATCATGGTTTTGATATTATTTAATAATAAGGTTCTTTCCGGTCACTCATTGAAAACACTGAAACAGCCTTAGATTGTGATCTAAAAGTATAAACATTTCTCATCTTTCCATAAACTTTTAATATTTTTCTTCTTCAAGAGGAATTCATACTATACATGGCAATAACTGGTACAAAAATACCAAGAACTGAACAAAACTATATGAAACAGATGGAAAAAACTAGCTAAGGATTAACTGTAATTATTAGTGCCTTCAGGAAAAAAAGGTTTGTACCACTAAAGCCTAAAAATGTTAATGATTTACTTTAAAATACTAACTAATTATGCATTTCAACATGCTGAGACTCAATGGTACTGAAGATACAAAGATAGGTCAGGAAATTATTTTCAGAAGAGTACAATCTATTATTCATTGCAAAGGATCAGTACAATAAATCTCCTTAACAGAGGTATATAAGAAAATGCTACCTAGAGCAGAATTAAATAACTTAGAAACTAAATCTATAATTCAAAGAATCAACAAGTCCAAGAGCTGGTTCTTTGACAAAAATAAAAATGGACAAGCCTTTAACCAGATTCATCAAGAAAAAGAGGACCCAAATAAACAAAATCAGAAATGACAGATGAGAAGTTACTACTGATACTTCAGAAATACAAAGGATTGTAAGAAATTACTACAAACAACTATATGACAAGAAATATGACAACCTGGGTGAAATGGACAAACTTCTGGAAATGTATAATCTACCAAAACTGAATCCAGAAGAAGCAAAAATCCTGAATAGGCAAGTAACAACTAGTGAAATTGAAGAAGTAATCCAAAATCTCCCAAAACATAAGAGCCCTGGACCAGATGGATACACAGGTGAATTCTACCAAACATTTAGAGAAGAACTAATTCCTATCCTTCTCAACCTATTCCAAAAAATCCAACAAGAGGAAAGACTCCCAAACTCTTTCTATGAGGTCAATATTATTCTAATCCCAAAACCAGGTCAAGACACAACTAAGAAAGAAAACTACAGGCCAATATCTCTGATGAACATAGATGCTAAGATTTTCAACAAAATATTGGCCAACCAGATTCAGCAGTACATTACAAAGATCATACACCATGATCAAGTGGGTTTCATCCCAGGGATGCAAGGATGGTACAACATTTGGAAATCAATAAATGTAATACACCACATCAACAAATTGAAAGACAAAAACCATATGATCATATCAATAGATGCTGAAAAAGCATTTGATAAAGGACAGCGACCATTTATGATAAAAACCCTTAGCAAAATGGGAATAGAGGGAGCATACCTCAACATCATAAAGGCCATATAGAGAAACCTGAATTTAACATCATACTTAGCGGACAAAAACTGAAAGCTTTCCCCCTAAGATCAGGAACAAGACAAGGCTATCCACTTTCTCCACTTGTGTTCAACATTGTCTTGGAAGTTCTAGCCATAGCCATCAGAGAAGAAAAAGGAATCAAAGGTATCCAAATTGGAAAGGAGGAAGTCAAACTGTCATTATTTGCAGATGTGATATGATAGATGATATGATAATGTACACACAAAACCCAATAGGCTCCACCAAAATCTTACCTGCCCTAATAAGCAAATTTAGCAAAAGAGCTGGATATAAAGTCAATATTCAGAAATCAAAAGCATTTTTGTATACCAATAATGAAACATCAGAGATACAAGCTAGAAAACAGATCCCATTTATCATAGCAACAAGAAAAATAAAGTACTTAGGAATAAATATAACCAAGGAGGTAAAAGATCTGTACTCAGAAAACTACAGAGCACTGAAGAAAGAATTAAGAAAGATACAAATAAATGGAAGCATATACCATGTTCATGGATGGGAAAAATTGACATCATTAAAATGTCCATACTACCCAAAGCAATCTATATATTCAATGCAACCCCAATTAAAATACCAATGACAGACTTCACAGAGAGAGAAAAAATACTTCAGAAATTTATATGGAGCCAAAAACGCCCACAAATAGCCACAACAATCTTGAGAAAGAAGAACAAGGTAGGAGGAATCACAATACTGGACATCAAACTATACTACAAGGCTACTTTAATCAAAACAGTCTGGTACTGGCATAAGAACAGACATATAGATTAGTGGAACAGAATAGAGAACCCATAAATAAACCCAGGACTCTATAGTCAATTAATATTTGATAAAGGGGGAAGGATCATAAAATGGAGTAAAAACAGTCCATTTCTTGTTGCTATGATAAATGGGATTTGTTTTCTAGCTTCTATCTCTGGTGTTGGGAGAACTGGACAGAGACATGCAAAAAAATAAAACTAGATGGATAAAGGACTTAAATATAAGCAGTGCCACCATAAAGGTCCTGGAGAAAAATATAGGAAGTAAACTTTTTGATATCCTACACCAAAATATGTTCACTGATACTTCACCAAGGGCAAAGGAATTAAAAGAACAATCAACAAATGGGACTATATCAAATTGAAAAGTTTCTGTTCAACTAAAGAAAACACCAGCAAAATTCAAAGGGCACCAACTGTATGGGAAAACATAATTGCCAATGACACCTCACAGAAGGGTTTGATCTCCAAAAAATATAAAGAACTAATGCAACTCAACACCAGGGAGACAGACAGCCCAATTAAAAAATGGGTAAAAGACCTGAACAAACAACTCACTGAGGAAGACATACAAAGGGTCCAGAGGCATATGAAAGAATGCTCAAATTCACTAGCCATCAGAGAGATGCAAATTTAAACTAAAATAAGATACCACCTCACAACTGTCAGAATGGCAACAACAAGTGTTGGTGAGGGCAACACTTACAGTTTGGTGGGGCAAAGGGAACCCTGGGACACTGTTGGTGGAAATGCAGGCTGGTGCAGCCACTGTGGAAAACAGTATGGGGTTTCCTCAAAAAACTAAAACTGGAACTGCCTTTTGATCCAGCAATTCCACTACTAGGACTATACCCAAAGAATTCTGAAACACCAAGTCATAAGAACCTATGTACCCCTATGTTCACAGTGGCACTATTTGTGATAGCCAAGTGCTGGAAACAGCCTAAGTGCCCATCAGTGGATGACTGGATCCAAAAACTTTGATACATTTACACAATGGAATACTACACAGCAGAAAGAAAGAAGGAACTCCTAACCTTTGCAACAACATGGATGGAACTAGAAAGTATTGTACTTAGTGAAATACACCAGTCAGTGAAAGACAAATTCCATATGATCTCACCCATTTCAGGACAATAATGAACAAAACAAACAAAACAGAACCAGATACATGAATACAGTGAAAAGACCTTCAGTGGGCAGAGGGGAGGTGGGAGGAGGAGACAAAGAAGGGGAGCAGTTTAGTCAAGGAACTAGCACAGAAGAACCATGGACATGGACAAGTGGGATTGACTTTGGGGAGGAGTGGGTGGGTGGGGAAGGGGACAGAGAGGAGGAGGAAGGGGATAGATATAATAAAACAACATTAAAAAAAATTCTACCTAGAAAATTTAAAGGGTAGCTCCAGCTCCAGTGGATGTAAATCAACTTTCTTAAAAATACAATGCTTTAGCCCTGGCTGGTATGGCTCAGTAGATTGGAGCTGGCCTGCAAACCCAACGGTCACTGGTGCAATTCCCCAGTCACATAATTAGGTTGCAAGCCAGGTCTCCAGCCAGGTCCTTAGCTGGAGACAGGTGAAAGGCAACCCTACATTGTTGTTTCTCTACCTTTCTTCCTCCCTCCCTTTTCCTATCTCCAGAAATGAATAAAATCTTTAAAAAACAAACAAACAAAAAAACCCCACAATGCTTTACAAAAGGAGAGCTATTCATGTTTTATATATAGCATAAATATATGTGTTATATGTAAATAATTTATAGACACAAAAATGGAGTATACTAATACAAAACTAGGGATCTAGGGGGTCAGATCCTAGGGGGTCAGGATCTTGATCAAATACTACTAAAACTCTAAAACTTCATCCTTTAATGGGTACAGTAAATCAGTCTATAACTCATAGGAATAAATGTAAATTAAAATAGGTAATATAATTAAAAATTAGTGTAGAACTTGCTATGTAAATGCCGGTTAATATTATTCTCAAAATAATTTAAGTTACAGATTATCAATCAGTATAGAAAAATGAAAAAAGATACACAAGCAAGCAGAATAAAATGAAAACCATATAAAATACATCACCTGGACATAAACACCATAAACATTTTAGTGTCTATTGTTTCACAATTTTGGGGATGGGATACAAATTACAGTACTTTACTAGAAGGAATAGTACAAATGAAAGAAAATGTATGAGGGTACTTGCTCCTACTTAGAGAAAGGGTAAGCAGTATGAGCATAGTAAATTTAAAAAAAAAAAAATTTATAGCTATCCACAAGCCATCTAGAACTTAGCTCTTTTTTTTTTCTTTTTTTTTTAAAGATTTATTATTTTTCAGAGAAAGGGGAAGGGAGAGAGGCATAGAGGGAGAAAAATATCAATGTACGGTTGCCTTTCACCTGCCTCCAGCTACAGATCTGGCGGAAGACCTGGCTTGCAACCTGGTTATGTTGCCCTGGCTGGAAATGGAACCAGCGACCTTTGGATTTGCAGGCCAGTGCCTTATCCATTGTGTCTACAGCCAGGACTTAGAACTTAGCTTTTATCGTCATTCTCTTGTGTAAGTTATTTCCAAAGTCATTTAATTCTTCAATGAATTACACTTGCTAATTTAGGTAGTAAGTCTCAAAGAAGTCGCACAAGTAGGGGGTTATTTCATTGGCCAGTTTATTCATTGCATTCATGGTCTGGTTTCCTGATATCCTGAAGGAAGATTTGGCCACCTTTTTGGTGTTGCAGCTTTATCAGTTTCATAGCATGTTCCTTCTCACATAAAGATGGGTCAAGAAAATAGTTGGTGAAGTTCTCCAAAGCCACATCTTCACAGTCATGATGGTAAGACAGACAGGTAGACACAGGAAGCACATGTAGCACTCCAAGATGATCTAGTGGTTAATGATAGCATCTTGTTTCACAATTTTTTTAAATGAACATTCTACCCTGTAACCTTTTTAATAATTCATGATCATATCACAAATTATCGCTTTATACCTACAAAATATTTTTGATGGCTACATAGTATGCCAGTATAAGGTAAAAGAAGCAGAGTTTATCTATTTATCTAAAAAAATTTTCAAATGATGATACAGACCTCTGGCCAAGATGGAGGCATAGGTAGACATGCTTTGCCCCCTTTCACACCATAAGATGGATTATATCTACCACAAAACAAAAAAGCCACCAGAACTACCAGAAAATTGAACTTCATGGAGGTCCAACAAACACAAAAAAAGAAGTAATACTCATCCAGACATGTAGGACGGGCAGAGCCAGGGAGGAGACGACATGATGTGTCGGCACCAAGGCAGTGGCTGTGGCTGGCCAGCCAGTAGAACAAGCACTGACACACTATAAAAGCCTGGAGGGACACCTGGGGAAAAATCCCAGTCCCAGACCAGAAGACCAGGCAACTCACAATTCCAGTGCCAGGAAAATAAAGCCTCATTGCTTCATTTTCACTGGTTGTGAATAACAGTGGGTGTTGGAGCAGTGGAAGAAACTGCCAGTCCCTCAGGAGATTCCACTTAGAGGGTCCCCATGGTCCTAGAGTGTAGGCAAACTGATCCTCTCTGACCACATCACCAGGGCAACAGCTGGAGAGGTGCCAGTCCCACACAATAAGTGGGTGAAGTGACTGGAAAAGCCTCATTGCTTCTGGCTGGAAAAGGATGAGGACTGTTCCCTCTCTGACCCCTCCCCCACATACAGCACCACAAGGCTGTGAAACCAATTGCCCAGCACTGAAGAATACCCAAGGCTCCACCTCTTACAATATAACAGGTACAAGAGCTCTACCTACGACACAGAGGCAAACACAGGAGGCTGTCAAGTTGAGGAGACAGAGAAATATGGTCTGAAAGAGGGAGCAGATCAAAGCTCTAAAGAACTAAGCGATGAGCAGTTAGCCAACCTAAAAGATGCAGAGTTCAAAACACTGGTGGATAATGAATGATGCTCATAGACATGACTGAGTATGGCAAACGCACAAGGGAATAAGTGATGGCTATACTGAGTAAAATGAAATATCCACCAGAATCCAGTAGTAAAGGGCAAGAAGTAGGGTTCATTCATATCAGTAACTTGAACCATAAAGAAGAAATAAAGTCAACCAGTACAGAATGAAGAAAACAAAAACTGAAAACAATAAGCAGCAGCCTAGGAACCACTGGGACAACTTTAAATGTACCAAAGTCCAAATCATAGGGGTGCCAGAAGGAGTAGAAAAGGAACAGAACCACAGATATGGAGATCATATGGAGGATTATCAGCAGGGACCGGAAAGGGGGAGAAGGGGGAGAAAGGTGCAGGGATTAAGATGTGTAATTGGTAGGAACAAAACAGACAGGGGGTGTTAAGAACAGTATAGGAAAGGGTGAAGCCAAAGAACTTACATGGATGGTTTACATGGATGGTGCATGGACATGAACTAAGGGGGAAGGGACTGCTTAGAGGAAATGGGGTGCTGGATGGAGGGGAGCTAAGGAAAAAGAAACTGGGACAACCGTAACAGCATAATCAATAAAATACACTTAAAAGAATTTTTTTTAAATGACAATATATGCCAGTTAGTAATCTGTCTCAGTAACAGGCAACCATTAAAAAACCAAGTAACAAAGGCCCTGGCTGGTAGCACAGTGGATAAGGCGCCGGCCTGCGAACCTAAAGGTCGCAGGTTCGATTCCCCAGCCAGGGCACATAACCAGGTTGCAAGCCAGGTCTCCAGTCAGGTCTGTGGCTGGAGGCAGGTGAAACGCAACCATACATTGATGTCTCTCTCCCTCTCTGCCTCTCTCCCTTCCCCTCTTTCTAAAAATAATAAAATAAAATCTTTAAAAAAAAAAGAAAAAAAAACAAGTAACAAGAAAACTTGCCTTACCAAATTGATCAAAACAATGATGCCTGGGTTCAAAATAGCTATTTTTTAAATCTGCCAAAAATAGTTTAATAACACATATCTAAGGTAGAATACATTATTATACATATTAATTTTGCTAATATAAAACTGAAAAACTATATGAGATGACTTTTAATAAAGTATAACAAAACATGAGTTATAGAAAATAGAACTTTTCATGAATCCTGCAAGGATCTATACTTCATATTTTGCTCAAGTATAAGAAATTATCTAGCAAAAACAATCCTGAATTTTAGGGAAAGTTATACACATGTATAATACATCATCATCAAAGAATGTGACTTTTACTTTTTGGGACCAAACTTGTTATTTTAAATACTTTATATAGAAATCTTCCTAGTAAATCCATGGCCACACTTTATTAAATGATTTACTAAATATAGTTTACCCTATTCTTGATGACCCATAATCACCAATAAGAGATATTAAATGTTTATGAGGTTAATAAACTGTTGGTTTCACTCTCAGAACCCTCATAATGCTATTTTTGTGACAAGTGATTTTCGTGTCTACCTTCTGTCAGGTGCCTCCTATCAATATATTCAGTTATAGCTGTCTTCCACCCCTTTGGCAGCATTTAATCTATTGTCTGCTATAATTTAAAAATAACAATTGCCAGAAGAAATGAGCTACCCAAGCTAACTTTATACACAATTCTTAGTCAATAAGATGTCATTTTCATATTTCTTCCAAGAAAAAAGTTCATTAAGTGTGCTGATCAAGGGCCCTTTAAAAAGCTCATGTATGTATTCAGCAGTATACCAGGTGCTGCAAGTCTGATAATGAAAAACCAGGAGTATAAATAAGACTACGAAGTCTTTAAACAACAAAAGTCTGTGATTACAACAGTAAAACTAATGGATACTACCAAGATAAAATTTCTTACCGTGAGCATTATGGGCTCATAAACTCTTTGCTTAAATTTGTCTCTGTTATTTCTCAGCCATAAAACAGCATCATATGTGTCACGGTACCTTTGTCTCAGTTTATCTTCCTTCTGATTCATAAGATTGTCAAACTGTATAATTCGATCATTCACACCTAAAATTGGAAAATGAAACAAAGTACCGTTTCTCTGAAAACGTTCATTAGTAAAATAATCTATTGATAATAAAAAGAAATACCTCAGATCTACAAGTTACAAACACCACCCATCAAGTACCCAGTAGTGAGAAAGTACCACCCCCAACAAATCCTTCTCAAATTTCCAAACCACTGGGATAAATGATCCCTGAGCTACCAAAACAAATATGTCACACAGATAAGAATCAGAAAACTCTTAGACCGTCAATCAGAAGATAATCACAACAGGCATTCAAAATGCTGGAAAAAATTATTTTCAACTTAGAATTATATATACATTAAATGAGAAAAAGTAGTAATGAAATAGATGTTTTAGGGGATGTAAGGACTCTACAATTAATTCCCAAATACCCCTTTTCTTAGGTTACCTGAAAAGATACTCTTAACAAAATAAGGGAGTAATGAGGGAGAACAGACAACAAGTATTCACGAGTAGCTTTATCTAACACAGAAAAGGATCTCAGACAAATTTCAGATGACTGCCATATAGGAGGCTTTGACAACAATCAGTTTAGAAAGGACAAATATGGATGGCTCCAGAACTCAAGAGAATGCTGGATAAGGTAGTTTTTCGTTTTTTGTTTTAGCGAATGCTAAAACAAATGGTGCTTTTTAAATTTTTTTTTTTTTTTTTTTTTTAAAGAAAGCGGGTTAGAGAGTGAGAGGCAGAGAGGGAGAGAGACATCTATGTATGGTTGCCTTTCACCTGCCTCCAGCTACAGACCTGGCTGGAGACCTGGTTATGTGCACTGGCTGGGAATTGAACCAGCAACCTTTGGGTTTGCAGTCCAGTGCCTTATCCACTGTGCCACCAGCCAGGGCTTTTAAGAAAGGTACATTCCAACCTTAAAAAAAAAGCTATCAATGAAAGACAATTAGATTATAATATGCTACCTGGCTCTGCTATGAACAAGTTTCACTGTAAAAGCATGAGTAATACTTAGTATTTCTAGCTTTTAGAATGAACCCATATACAGAGCACATAAACCTTGATTATGATTCTCAATAAAATGTTTTCAGTCTGAAAAATATAAATATAAAATATAAATATATCTTTAGACTAAAGATCAGAAAAAGGGAGGAATGATCCCTGGCTGGTGTGGTTCAGTTGGCTGGAGCATTGTCCCATAACCCGAAAGGCTGTAGGGTGGATTTCCAGTCAGGGTACATGCCTAGGTTATGGGTTCCGTCCTGGTAGTTCAAGAGACAACTGATCGATATTTTTCTTCCTCTCTCATTCCCTTCCTTCTCCTCTCTCTACAATGAAAAAGCACGGCTTCAGGAGAGGATTAAAAAAAGCGGTGGGGCCCTGGCTGGTGGCACAAAGGCCTGCAAACCCAAATGTTGCTGGTTCAATTCCCAGCCAAGGCACATAACCAGGTTGTAAACCAGGTTGTAAGCCAGGTTGTAAGCCAGGTCTGTAGCTAGAGGCAGTGAAAGTCAACCACACACTGATGTCTCTCTCCCTTCCCCTCTCTCTAAAAATAATACATATAATCTTAAAAATAATGAATATTAATATAATAATCTCGTTTGAGAAATTACAATAATGGAGAGGGGAGTTATGAGCTGAAATCACATCTAAACTAATAAAATATCAAAAGATGATGTCTAAAATTGACAAATTAAGCTAAGGTGGGGTCTGGAGGTTAGAAAGGGGTTGGGCCACCCTTCTGTTCTAGTTCCCTTTTCCTGTTTTTTTGTTTTTTAAACCATATACATCTAGTATTTGATAAACATATAAAAATGAGATTTTTATTGATCTTAGTCATATGTACTAAGCATGCCAAATAGGCCATTTCCTCTATTTAAATAACGTTATTGATCTATAACATTAGATATGGAGTACTGTCTACAGGAAAGAAAAGCAAAGATGTAACTGGATAGATTTCAAGAACAAAAAGTAAACAAAAGTTTATAAAGGCTAGAATGTAAGAGTTTACATTTGATCTGAGAAATAATAGTCAGTGGCTTTGTAAAGGAAATAAAGCCAAGCGTTTTTAGAGAATTAAATCTAACTTAAGACAATGGCCAGCTGTTGGCAAATCATGATACATGATATATAGGTAATTAAGGCACTAGTTGGAAGAACTGAGCTTCCTCAACAGGGAGAGATTCAAATATTGAAAGGCATGACGTTAGGATAAGAAGAAAGTCCATTATTAATCTATGTCCCTTTTATGAACATCTCTTCATCCTAAGTTTAATTAAACTTACTCTTTTTCTCCTTCTCTAGAGTTTCCCTCTCTTTATGCTTATCAACAATCTCGCTTTCACATAAGGCCTTTTCTTCTTGAATGTGTCTCAGATCATTTGTGATGGCATCAATCTGGGGTTGAAGGTTCACACAGTTTTCTGTACTCCTCAATTCATTTTGCAAATCTTCTATCATTTTGCGCGTATTACTTATTCTCCTCTGTCGGTCATGTTCTTCATTTTGTTTTACTGTTAAAGCCTGCTGAAGTTCTTCAATCTAATAAAACAAAAAATGGTTAGTACTGGAGATTTTTTCTCCTGGTTTATAAGAATTTTATAGTATATAGTTTCAAAATGCAAACAATCTAAGAATATGGGTTTTTGTTTTTTTGTTTTTGACTAAAAGGTATCCTGCTAGAATTAGACTGTTACTTTATTTGTTCATTAATATAGTCTCTAGTGCAGTGCTTAACATATAGTTAACACAATTAAATATTTGCTGAATATATAAAATACTTATAAAGCCAATCAAGTTCTAGATACTTATAGGAAGTAAATACATACTCCATATCCTGACACTGAAATTAAAACTCGCATGATACTTTCAATAAAGTAGTAACAAAACTATTTTCTTTCAATAAAATTATCTCAACACTTCAAATTAATATTATGCAATTTTTAAACACTGACCTGTACATTTAGATTTGCTAACTTATATTTATGGTAAACTATCTTTAAAAACCTGTATCATGTAAATCATCAGTAAAATTTTTGTCAAAACTGACATAGTTAAGATCATACACAAATATATACTTACACAATCACTTTATTAAAAAATTAGAATGTTGTATCAAAAATTCATTATCTTACTAGCCTTAAGCATTTATATTTTAATGCCTGTCTATAGAACATATTTACTAAATGGCATCACTAAAAAAGGTACTGAGAGCAATTTCTCATTATCTCAATGTCCTTGCAAAACACAATTTCAATCCCTGTATAATGTCATTACATAGATATACCACATTTTACCCATTCTCTATTGTTGAAATTTGCGTATCAGTTTCTTATTCCTAAAAATTTAGCTGTGAAGTGTCAAGATAATGAACAAATAAACATATACCAAAATTCCCTCTCCTATACCAAACAGGAGAAAAAAATATATTTGAAAAAATCAAGTTACACATCTGAAAATTAACAATGTTCAATAGGCCTAAAAAAAGTAAGCAGACAAGAAGCCATAGAGTTCAGTCAGAAAGTTCAAGCCATTCAGGAGAACAAACAGGCATGTCTCAGAAGACAGGCAGAGAATTAAGAATCACCAAATACATAAGGAAGTCCAAGTCCATGAAAAAGAACAATAAATGTAAAATATAATCTTGCCCTTTTAGCCAAACAGGGAGATCCTAGGAACCAAGCAAACCATTCAAAAAACTCCCATGGCTAATCCTATCATACGTACGCACGTTTAACTAGGGCCCAGTAAGTCCAAGCCTCCTAGATAACTGTTCTTTAGGAGGATATTGTCCCCATACTGCTTTCTTCCATTTCTATGAATTTGTCTCTTCTTATACTAACTGAAATTTAGCTATTCCTGGGACGCTTCTCCCTAGATCACTCAAGTAGTGAGCTTTTCCTTCCATAATCCTTCAGAGGTGAGGGAGTGTTCTCGGATTAATCCCCACTGTACTATTTCCTCCATTAACTGAGCCTTGTTTCAGTTCCTTTGAAGACCATGTGATGAGACTTTATCACTGCCCATCATCTTTGTTGCTAGACTAACTACCTCCCTCAAAATTCTTCCTCACCCCTTTCATTTATTGATGACTTTAGCACGTAACTGACTTAATGTCTTCTCCACCATTTGCTTGTTATCATGAGACCTCAACAGATACACAGAAAATTCAATCTAACTCTTTGGCTTCTGTGTTCCTTGACTCCAACTTCACCCATCTTTCCTAAAAACCATCCCTCATCCACCTTCTCTTACTGTCATATTCTAGGTCACATTAATCTCCCAAAATTCCACCATTTCCAAACTCTATTTCCACAATCTATCTTCCTCTTTGACCATCCTTTCTTTCCTTCCATTTTACTTACTGTACCATTCCTATTCTAACTGTCCTTTGACCTCACAGAATCCTGCAAGCCATCGACCCTAAGTACCTGTCATCCCCTTTATTTCCTTCCTTAACCTGCTGAGGTTCCACATCCCACCTTATAACCACTCCCTTGCAAAGTCCTCTTAACCCTTCACTAGTCCTAAGTCACATTAGCCAAAAGAAAGCCTAGTTCTTTTTAAACCCAATTATACACCTTTACATCTATCTACAGTTAAGCAGCTGAAGCACTTAGAGAAACACTCAAAAATGGGCCACACATGAAATTTATGGTCATAAAACTTAAATAGGCATTTCAGGCAACCTATTGCATTTCTCTAACAATGTAGTTCGTTAAATTCTGAGAAGAGTTCACATCTTCCTTGCTTTCTCAGTCCTTTATTGCTATAGGCCCTTTACTCACTCAGCTGATGTCCTCGTCTTATATTTCATTTATAGCATAGTTAAAATCAGATCAGAATACTCTGATCAGTGCATTTCCTATTTCCAAATCTATCTCCCTAGCCTCCAATGGTACTTACTCTGCTTTATCATGTACAATGTATGGAGAGTTCTTGAACCTGCCTATATCTAACCCTCCAAGGATACTCCAAGCAGTTGTTTCTCAATTTATGGTGAAGAACCATTTATTTAAAAATTTCAAGTTATCACAAGTCAACTTCTATTAATTACAACTATAATAAATTACTAACAAACATTCTGAGAAGCAGTTTGTGAGCTGCTTCAAAAATTAAATACACACCCATTATATTTTACTTCTAGACTATTATTTAAGAGAAAAGAAAATATACGTCCATAAATATACATGAAATGTTGGTGGAAGCTTTACTGGTAACACCCCCAAACCAAAAATAAATGAAATGCCCACCAACAGTGAATGCATAAACAAAATGTGATTTTAAGAAAAGTGGAAAAAGATATAATAAAAATACAAATACAACATATTTATGGAACATGCTAAAACAGTGATGAGGAGAACTTATAGTACTAAGTACACACACAAGAAAAGATGACCTGGCTGGTGGCACAGTGGATAGGTGCCAGCCTGCAATCACGAAGGTTGCTGGTTTGATTCCCAGGCAGGGCACATAACCAGGTTGCAAAGCAGGTCTCCAGCCAAGTCCCCAGCTGGAGGCAGGTGAAAGGCAACCATACACTGATGGATAGGATAAACTGTTACGCATATATGACTTGAATAAACCAGAAGCAGAACCTAAGGAAATCAATGGCCATACTTCTGGTATTAAAAAGGCTTTATGGTGCAGTGAGGGTAAACAGATTCTTTCAGCTGATGATAAAACTATCCGCCTTTGGAATCACGCTACAATGACAGAAGTGAAATCTCTAAATTTTAATGTAAGTTACCAGTAAGGAATATATTCTGAGGGAGAGATTTTGGTAATAACTTATGGGCAATCTATTGCTTTTCACAGTGCAGTAAGTTTGGACCCAATTAAATCCTTTGAAGCTCCTGTAACCATCAGTTCAGCATCTCTTCACCCTGAAAATGAGTTTCTTGTTGCAGGTGGTGAAGATTTTAAACTTTATAATAGTGGAGAAGAATTAGAATCCTACAAAGGACACTTTGGTCCCAATCACTGCGTGAGATTTAGTCCTGATGGAGAATTCCACACTCTGAAGATGAGACTTGGAGGCTGTGGCAAACTGCAGTAGGGAAAACATAGCCTTTGGAAGTATGTGCTTCCTGAAGAAGACAGTGGTGAGCTGACAAAGCCAAAGATATGCTGTCCAGAGACAGTGGCGGAGGAGCTAGAAGAAATTACTTCAGAGAATTCAGATTCCATCTATAGCTCAACTCCTGAAGACCTGAGTATCATTCATATGCCACATAGTATACAGCCTACCAACTAAAATATAGAAGCAAAGCATCAGCCTTCTAGAGTTGGTCTCTGCTTAAGATAAACATGGAGCAGTAAATAATAAGGAATATGGATTAACTCCTGTGTTGGAACTAACTAACTTGGTGTTACCTGTAAGTGAAAATGCAGGAGTGTCTGATGAAGACAGGTGGAGTTCTGTTCTTGTATGATGGCCTGTTGTTTTTTTAATGAATATGTGCAAGCCAACATTCAATCTCTTATTACAATTAGATTCTTGTAGCTGTTTATGTTATTATGGAGAAGAAAAATATATATTGCCCTACTTTTCTGACTTTTCCCTTAAAGCAGAAAACTTTTTTTGCCTTCATTGTAAAGAAGGGGGAATATGTGATAAAGTATATAGTTTTGTCTCTTGTTCATTGTACAATGTTTCTGAACATCTAATTGTTTTTTTGTTCTCTAAATAAAATGCCTCTAAAACAAAAGTGTTTCTTGGGAAAGTTGATAGATTTGAGTTTTGTAAGAAGAAATCACCTCCATCATAACTGTATCAAAACAATGTGATTGAAGAATCTGTATTAAACATTGTTTACTAATTTGAAAAAAAAAGAAAAACAAAGTCGTCCCTCTCTTCCTCTCTCCCTTACCCTCCCTCTAAAAATGATAAATGAAATCTTAATAGAAAGAAAAAGATGAAAAGTCTCAAATCAGTAATCTGGGATAATCAATAATCTGGACTTCCACCCCAAGAATCAAAAAGAAGCAAAATTACCTACATCAAGCAGAGCAAAGGAACTAATAAAGATATGAACACATATAATGAAACTGGAAAATTATTAATTAACCAAAAGTCTGGTTCTTTGAAAGAAAGCATTAAAATTAATAAACCTCTAGCAAGAATGATAAACCAACAAATTAAAAATCCCAGAAGATATAAGTTACCAATATCAAGATAAAACAGATTATCAGTGTAATTTACAGACATCACAGACATTGAAGGGGTAAGAGGACAATTTATATATATATACATTTGAAAACTTAGATAAAAAGGATCAATTCTTCTAACCCTGGCTGGTGGCACAGTGGATAAGGTGCCGGGCCTGAGAACACAAAAGTCGATGGTTTGATTCCCAGCCACGGCGCACAGCCAGGTCTCCAGCCAGGTCTGTAGCAGAAGGCAGGTGAAAGGCAACCATACATTAATGTTTCTCTCCCCTTGTTCCTCTCTAAAAATTAATGCATATTTAAAAAAATAAAATAAGACATAGGGTAGCTGAATGGATTAAGAACCAACTTTAACTTATGCATGCTTTAAAATAATCTTGTTACAGATTTTACTAAATAATGTATAATTTTGTATTTTTCTTGTATCTGCATTACTGCAGGTTAACTTTTCATAGATTGGAATTGTTTCCTGAGTTGGGAAAATCAAGTCACTTGCAATATCTCTTAGAAAAATCAAATGCAATTCAGGAAAAGAAAAAAGTAAGAAAATGTGGATGTATATTATATAGAATACATGCTATGTATTTCTTATTTGCTGTTACAAAATATGTGCTTTGTTGTGGGTTTGTAATATATAGAAATCATTAGCAATTTATGTTTTAAATATCAATCAACTGGTAGTTGGTGTATTGAGAAATTAGTCAATCTTTAGGTTAGAAAAGATGTTGAGCCCTGGCTGGTAGCACAGTGGTTAAGGCGCTAGCCTGCAAACCCAAAGGTCGCTGGTTTGATTCCCCAGCCAGGGCACATAACCAGGGTGCAAGCCAGGTCTCCAGCCAGGTCCCCAGCTGGAGGCAGGTGAAAAGGTGAAAGGCAACCATACATTGATGTTTCCCTCCCTCTCTGCCCCTCCCCTTTCCTCCCTCTCCAGAAATAATAAAATCTTAAAAATACATAAAAATTATTTTAAACAAAGAAAGAAAGAAAAGATGTTGAAAGTAAAGACCAATTTGGGATGGAAGTTACCAACTACTAAACTATATGATTCATGCACATAGGTAACATATATTCTCATATTAGCATGTAAATTAGATGAGATTCATTCCAAACAAGAGAGTGGAAATAGCCATTTCTAGCAATGAAGGTCCCCAAACTGAAGATGCTTAGGAAAATGTATCAATGCTATAATAAACGTCATTATTGTAACGTGAACGTACCTAATCTCTACCTCAACAGACTCTTAAATAGTTTAGTGGTTAGTTTAGGACCACATAGGAAGTCAACCACCAGTTCAGAAAATAGCTACAATAATATTCTACAAAATTATTTAAATCCTAGGGTTTTTATTTTATTTTTTAAAAGATCTTATTCATTATTTTTAGAGAAAGGGGAAGGGAGAGAGGCAGAGAGGTAGAGAAACATCAATGGGTGGTTGCCTTTCACCAGCCTCCAGATGGAGACCTGACTAGAGACTTGGCTTGCAACCTGGGTACGTGCCCTGACTGGGAATGGAACCAGCAACACTTGGGTTCGCAGGCTGCTGCTCAATCCACTGAACTGTACCAACCAGGACTGGGTTGTTCTTTTTTTACCTCAAATTAGTAGATTATCATAATTTTGACTCTGGGGGGACCAGCTGAGCACTGCAAGTGCCAATTTCTGAAGGCTTCAATTTGTAAAACATGAAAACATACTTGGAGGAAAAACAGAGGGTATTGAAAGAAGACCTGTGAATGGCAAAAAACAAACAAAAACAAACAAACAAAAAAAAAACAATCTACTACCCGAGATGAAAAACTCCAAAAAGAATAAGTTGTAGGCCCTGGCTGGTGGCACAGTGGATAAGGTGCTGGCCTGCAAACCCAAAGGTCGCTGATTCAATTACCAGCCAGGGCACATAACCAGGTTGCAAGCCAGGTCTCCAGCCAGGTCCATGGCTGGCAGCAGGTGAAAGGCAACCATACACTGATGTCTCTCTCCCTCTCTGCCTCTCTCCCTTCTCCTCTCTCTGAAAATAATAAATAAAATCTTTAAAAAGTAAAATAAAATAATAAATAAATTATAATAAATGCATTACATGTGGACATGATCTAAGGAGGACATTGCTGGAGGAAGTGGGGTACTAAGTGGAGGGGGTAGAAGGGGGAAAATTTGATACAACTGTAGTAGCAAAATCAATAAAATATATATATATATTTTAAAATCCATGACCCAACTACACACTGTTTATGAGAACACACTTTAGACTGGAAGATACAAATAGGATTAAAGTGAAAGGACAGAACTTTACATAGTCAAATAGAACTCTTTCCCTTTCCTAGCAATCCTCATTTTAGTAAAAGGCACCATTGTCCATCAATTGTGAAGTCAAAAAGTCAACTGTGATCCTTCATTCTACCACAATTCAACCATAGTATCCATTTCCTGAGCAACTTTATTGGTGCAGTTTTCTTGAAACCACCATTATCTCTTGCCTACAAGACTATAAAAGCCTCAACTCCTTGCTTTTATTTTTGTCCATATAGTCCATTCTCCAGAAGGCAGTCCAGCATGCTTTAAAAATAAATGAATAAAATGCTGTTTCTCTCTGCTTTAAAATTTCAAAGCCTTCATAGTTCCTCAATCCATTTAGTCAATTTCGATTTCCTTTCTTTTTTCTTCAAGGGTCATCTAATATAGTTTTTGCCTACCTTTATATTTTCTATTTCTCAGGAATAATATTGGACCAAAGAGGATACTGAGGCAGAAAAGCCAAAATGTTGAGAATAAAATTATCCTTTTAGATTCAATATCCAGCCAATTTATATTCCAGAATGACTGCAAAAAGTTATTTTCTGACATGCAAGGAGACTCAGCACATTCATTATCCAAACTGCCTTTCTAGAACACCTCCAGAAAATATCCAACAAGGAAAAACTCCAAAAATCCCTACTTCAAAAGACAGAGCCAGTAGAAGTGTGATATAAAAAGTGACATCACCAAATAAACTGATTAAACATGTCTAAATAAAAACAGAACAAAAAGTAACATTTTAAATAACCAACAAGTAAAATTTTTGATAATATTCACATGGAGTGGGAAGAAGAAATAAAAGCTAGCTAAGATTTTTGTCTTAAGTAGAAGAAATACTAATTAACCTTAAAAAAAAAAATGTTACTTAAGCTTTAAGAGTAATCAGAAGAATAGGCTTAGAAACAACCAGTTAAGAAAACATAGATCAATAGCAACAAAGCAGAAAGGGGCACAGGAGAATCAAGTGTCCACACCAAATAGAAAAAATTTTGAAAACAAAACCCAGTATATATTATTTACAATAAAAGAAATCGAGACATGATGCAGAAAGAACAGTAAAGCTTTAATATCTGAGAAGCAAAAACTAATATAATCTCATGAAAAAATAGATAAATCCACATTTACAAGTATTGACACTTAAAAAATGAATAGGACCTGGCTGGTAGCACAGTAGATAAGGCGAACCCAAAAGTCGCAGGTTCGATTCTCCAGCCAGGGCACATAACCAGGTTGCAAACCAGATCTCCAGTCAGGTCTGTGGCTGGAGGCAGGTGAAAGGCAACCATACACTGATGTCTCTTTCCCTCTCTGCCTCTTTCCCTTCCCCTCTTTCTAAAAATAATAAAATAAAATCTTAAAAAAAATAAAAATAAATAAATCAGATAGGTAGAAAAATAAAGTAGGGGCCCTGGCTGGTGGCACAGTGGATAAGGTGCCAACCAGCCTGCGAACCCAAAGGTCGCTGGTTCGATTCCCAGCCAGGGCACATAACCAGGTTGGCAAGCCAGGTCTCTAGACAGGTCCATAGCTGGAAGCAGGTGAAAAAGGCAACCATACATTGACGTCTCTCTCCTTCTCTGCCTCTCTCAAAATAATAAAATCTTAAAAAAAATAAAAATAAAAAGCAAATAAAAAGGGTCTTAAAAAATTAAAAAATAATAAAAATATAAAGTAGGAGACTTGTGTAAATATCATTATATTATGTCTGGTTCTAGCATATATGAAAACATCTTCATACCTAAAGATAGACTACACATTCTTTTCAAGCATACATGACGAAATATAAAATTCCAAAGAGATCTCAAAATATTCTAAAATATTATCATAAAGGCCACATTTATTAACTATAAAGCAATATAACTGGACCTCTACATAAAAAGGCTTAATAATTCCATAGCTACAACCTTAAATAAATGAAAATATTGGAATAAAAGTGATAAAAATCCACCCTGGGAGAGTGGCTCAGTTGGCTGGAGCCTTGCCTATGCACTGAAAGGTTGTGGGTTTGATCCCTAGTCAGGGAGTATATGGCATGTTTCTCACATCCATGATTCTCTCTCACATCAATATTTCTGTTTCTATGTCCCTCCCCCATTCCTCTCTAAAAATCAATAAACATATCTTCTGGTAAGGATTTTTTAAAATTATAAAATTTAAATTGAAAAACATTAAAAAATTAGTATCCTAAAATGTATTTGTCAAGAAAAGCTCTGCACAGCAAAGGAAAGCATCAACAAAATAAAAAGGTAATCTGCTAAGAGAAAATATTTGTAAATCATGTATGTATGGCGTTATTATCCAAAACATAAAAATCTCATATATTCATTATCAAAAATAATCTGATTAAAAATGGGCAGAAGATCTGAATACACATTATTACAAAAAGACACACAGATACGTGAAAAGATGCTAAACCATCACAAACTACAAGGGAAATGCAACTAAAAACCACAAAGATGTATCACTACACACCTGTTTGAGTGGCTACTATGAACAGCCTATGGCAAAGTTACGGATAAAAGGAAACTCTTATGTACTTTTGGTAGGAATATAAATTCATGCAAGTTTTGGAAGAGTCAGCTTGTATTGGGAGGTTCCTCAAAAAATTAAAAATTGAACTAGCATATAATCTAGTAATTCCACTTCTGGGTATTTATCTAAAGAAAACAAAAACACTCAACTTGAAAATATGTACTGACTCCCATATTCCACACACCATTATTTACAATACGGAAAATGATCTAAGTCTCCATCAATGGATGAATGGGGGGGGGGGGGGGGCAGTGATATATACACAATGGAATATTATGTAACCATTAAAAAAGAAAAAAAAGAAATAAAGAAATAAAACCTGTTACTTGTAACAAGTTGCAAGCCAAGTCTCCAGCTAGGTCCTTAGCTGGAGGCAGGTGAAAAGCAACCATACATGGATGCCCCTCTCCCTCTCTCTCTACCCCTCTCTAAAAATAAATAAAATCTTAAAAAAAAAAAAAGGTACAAACATCCAGTTTAAGGAATTTGTAGTTATTTACGGTGATGTGCATTAACTAGATCTATTGTAGTGATCATTTCACAACATATACAAATAATAAATCATTGTGCCGTATACCTAAAATTAATATGCTATTAAAAATAAATGTGAGTAAAAGAGAAAGGGACAAATAAAAGAGCTTATTCTAAAATCTTATCCTTTGCAACAGTATGAATGGACCTGGAGAACATTTTGCAAAGTGAAATAAGCCAGTCAGAGAACACAAATATCATATGATTTCATTCATCTGTGGAATCTTATGAACAAACTGAACAAGCAAAATAGAGGCAGACACATTAAGAGTAGGATGACAGCTAAGGTGAGGGAAAAGAATAAGGGTGAGAGAGGGCTGAACAAAAAAAAGGAAAAACGTCTCAAGGACACTAACAGGGAGGAAGTATAAGGGGACTAAATGGTAATGAAAATAATACAACAAACAAACAAAAGCTGACTCTTCTTAAAAAAAGGGGGGAAAATCCCAGAGACTCTTAGAACTAAGAAATGTCAAGTATAAAAGACATCACATAGAAGAGAATTAAGCCAGTTCTACCTACTATTGTGCCTGCACCCCACCAGTAACACATACCATACAAGTAACACTGGCAGCCAAGCTTCTGCCAGGAAAATCTAAGGTTTATTCTCTAGAGGAATAAATGAAAGAGGCCTGGGACTTGAAGATAAAGGCAAAGAAAAAGAAGTGAGGCTGAAAACTGAGAGATTAATATAATGGTTCAACTACCAGGAATACTCCATGTTATGTACCTACCTCTAAAATAGATAATTCAAAATATAGTTTTTGAATGGTACCTGAAAACAGAACCCCACATACATTTTGGGACCTGTCAGCTAAAAAACCTAAGGCAATTTTGCCATCAAGCCCCACCATAAAAAAGAATCCGCTTCTCAATGCCCAACTCCTAACATTAACAGAATAAATGCCTTATAATTTAATATAATTTACTTTCTGCTATTAGAGTAACTGAGTCCAATTTTATCATTACCCTAACTAAAAAAAAGAAAGAAAAAAAGCCACACAGCTGCAAAGATCATAATGCAAATTTACAAGTAGTTTTGAGCAATTTTTCCTAATTATTCCCTATGCAACCGTTTCGCTTGCAAATATTAGTTCCTCTCATAGATTATGATAGTAAATACAGAATAAAAAAAGATTTTAGCTAATTTCCAAATAAGAGATTGTCTCCAAATCCACATCAAAACACAAGTGTTAGGGCAAATTAGCATAATAAAAATTTCAATACAAAAATCTTACATGTTTATCCTTCCTTTCTATAGCATCTTGCTTTTGTTTGCATTTTTGAGATGTCTCCTTAATATCTGTTGCCTGTGAGATTGAACCAGAAAAGGGGAAATCAGTTAAAAACTTAAGCAAGTGAACTATGCGTTCTATCCAAGTATTAAGTTTTTACATAAGTTAACCCTCAACACTTTTCCAGAATTTCTTTCAAACCAAATACATAAATTTACCAAAAATATATTATTTGCAAATTTATAGGTTATTCCTATTGATATTAAAAATAACTGCAGCAATATGCAGACATTTTTTAATCTCTTTACATTTATTTTCTCATGTTCTTTCACCTGATCTTAAAAATAATCCTATAGAATAGCAGGGGCCATAGTTTAAAACATTCTGAGACAAAAAACAAAAAAAACAGAAACAAAAAACAAAAAAAACCCACAAAACTTTTGCTCAAAAATCTTCCTAAAGAATGAAAGACATGACCATCAAAATTTTAGTTATATTTTCAAAATACAGGTAATATTCCATTTGCACCATTATACTACAATTTATTTCAAGGAACATCAAGTTTTCTGTATCTTCCTCCAAAAGGGTATATATTTACAAAGTAAATATAATAAATTCACAAAAGTAGTTCATTGTTTCCAGAAATATTACTCTGAACCCTCATAATTAAGTCACATTTCATTTTTCTCTTTTCATATCTTGGTATGTCTATAAAGTAGCAACCTCCCAACAGTGATGATTAGGTCTGTGGTAGCAGAATTTCTAGTCAAAGAATTTAAGGAACCAAGACTACAAGTGAATATGCAAAACTTGTTTTGAATGTGTTAAAATAAAATACAGGCAGTCCACAGTTGAGCCAGAAAAGTACCTTTGCTTTGATTCGAGCCTCCAGATTGTGACGTTGTGTTTCAATTTCTTCAATTCGACGTGTCATAGGAATCTGCCCATCTTTAAGTTTTCTGACTTCATCCTTCACTCGGTCACGAGCTAGTTTTACTTCTTCATATTCCTGACGAACATTTTCATATTCCTTGCAATTATTTAAAAAAACATAAGTTAGTGGATTATTCACTTAAAAGAACACACATACTAAAACCAATGTAGAGGTAGAAACTAAATGTATGAAAAGACTTTTGCTATCCATTTGGCAGGCTTATTAATATAACATTTGCCCTTTGAAACAACTTTAGCAATGATGAATACCAACATAATGATTTACTGAGAGTTTGGACTCACTGAGCATTTATCTTCATCAGTAGTGTCTAGACTCTCTGATATCCATCTCTTCCTGTTTCTGAAACTTACAACCTATTGGCTACTACACAGAATGAGGTTCTCCTCTAGTTTTTCAATAAAGAAATGTATAAAGAAGCAAAAGAAACTCGTTATGAAAGTAAAAATGAAAAAAGCAGAAGACAAAAGGATAAGGAGTCAATAAAAAAACAAAAAGAAGCATGCCAGTCAAAATGATGCTTGTCAATTGACAAAAATAAATGGAGCACTAAGACAGCAGTGAATGAGATAAAGTTAAAACAAGAAAACCATTAAAATATAGGAAAAAAGTGAAAAATGGCTGATATCAATCTGAGACAGTAAAAAGAAAAACCAATAATGGATGTAGAAAAACAATCAAAACAAGCTTAAGAAAATGCTTAATGGCATCGTGGGGTAGGGTAGGATGAAGTGGGGGCAGAGGTGGCAGTGGGAGAGACACAAATAGAGGTGCATATTTTTCTAATCTAGTAACAATTTTTCCATCCTAACCTTGGAACAAACATTATCAAACTTTCTTATTCCATTTCACCCTCTGTAAAGGAATGCACTGAGGGAACTGAATCTTTAGCCCCAACTGTGATCATAAATAATATAATACACATCACATGATGATTAGAAACAGTAGCCTGAGTAAAGCATGTAAGTAGATTACAGTTAATATCCTTCAGCTATGTGTCCACAGTTGAATTTGCTATCAGTGGCACACTCCAAGTAAACTTTCAGCAACCTGAGGACACTCAAAAAATTAATTTCTGCATGTGTTAACATTTTAAAATCTTAACAAAACTATCTTTAAGGACTAAAATCTGGAAGGAATCCCCTTTATTTGAGTTCAGACTTAATAAAATGTTATTACATTAATAACAACACACAGCTATAATAAATTTCGTTACATGTGATTTAAAGCAAAAATGAACAATAGCGCCTAATTTGAACTTTAGCCCTTCTTTATAACTTTTCTGCTATTTAAAGAATCACTATTTTAGACTCTAATAATTAGGACTTACCACCCATGGCCTTTTTGCTTCAAGCATCTCAATCAAATCTAAATGTCGCTTACGTTCATAGAACCTCTCCACATCTTGTTTGTATCGTTCATTCCTCTGAATCATTTTCTCTAGATATTCAGTTTTCTCTTTGCATGAGGTCTAAAATAAATATTTGTTTAAACAATTCATTTAACTTTAAGACAACAAGTCAATTTTTTAACAATAAAAAATGTACAATGCTAACAAAATTTCACAATAAAGAATTCCATATGTAAAACTAACATGCACATGTAAGTTCTGGTCTAGGCTCTATCATTTATCAGTCATGTGACTGTGAGGAGACCCTGTCACATCACTGAGCCTGGATATCTTGCCTAAAGAGAAGTAAGTTATCTGCCTCATTCATCTTAAAAATAGAAGCAATTCACTTGCTATAGTTGAAAGTTCAACAAAAGCTGTAATGTGATAAGCAATTATTGTTATGAACACCCATGACTTAACGACATAGAAATAAGAGAAAGCTAAAATTTATTCTATTGTCTTTTTATTGCAAAATATAGAGTAGTAACAAATACCAAGATGTACTTAGAATTTAGTGAAGTATACACATTATTCATTTCACAGAACAGTAGGTAGTCTTGTTATTTACTCTAAGTGCAATAATAAAAACAATATTAAATTATAACAAAACATATTATCAAGCATAAACAGTTACAGTTTAAGAAAAAGCATCAGTTTACAAGATTTCTTATTATAAAAATTAATTAAAATATTTTAGTTGCTGGACACTGAAAAAGTATTCGTTAAATAAAACACCTTTACAAACAATATGTGAAAAAAAATGTAAATTTATGTTTTATTAAAGGTGAAAATAAAAACTCAGCAATACTACTAACTGTACAGTTTTCTTACAAAGACCACCCTCATGCTACTGAAAAAATATCAGAACTGGTTCAACAGAGACACAGCATTAAAAGCTGTATGGTATCTGCTGCATTACATAGAACCTTACACATTGCCTGGCACACAGGAGGTATTCAATTCATAACATATTTAATGAAACGATAGTCATTTTTTCCAAACTTTACTTTAGCATATCCATTCTCACTTTTTGTCACCTAATTTAATAAATGTTAGCACTACAATCCTGCATGGAAAAGTCACAAATATATGAATTTACTCAGTGAATGAGAATTCACTTTTCTACATTTTCAGAAATGGAAATTAACAAGGAACAATAAAAATGAGTTATCCATTTAGGAATACCTCTAGTTGTTTTTCTTTCTCCCTGAAGTTTTTGAGTTCACAGTGGTATCTATACATTTCTGGAGGACCAATTGATTTCTCAGTAGCTTCAAGTAGTTCAATTTTACTGAGTTTAGCAAATTCTCCAACTTTATCCTGGAACACAAAACTTAAATATCAGCAACCATTGTCATTTACATATATCTTCAAAACATGTCACTTCATGATCACACTTGTCAAGATAAAATAAAAAATCTTTGTTTTAAAATAGAATCTTAATATAAACTCTCTCGTTTCACATATATTCTTTAAAAAATAAAAATAAACTTGGGATATAAAATGTCACCGTTCTGAGAACCTTTAAACAAATCTCTTTCTGAACACCTTCTTTAACCATACACAAGAATAAACTCAAAATGGATAAAAGATTTCAATGTTAGACTCGAAACCATAAAAATCCAAGAAGAAAACATAGGTGGTCAAATCTCAGGCGTTTCTCATAGGAACGGTTTTCCTGACATATCCCCTTGGGCAAAAGAAGCAGAAGAAAAAAAATAAACAAATGGGACTACATCAAACTAAAAAGTTTTTGCACAGCAAAGGATACCATCAACAAAATGAAAATACAACCCACTGAATGAGAGAACATATTCTCAGATAATAAATCTGATAGGGGTTAATATCCAAAATTTATAGAGAACTTACAAAGCTCAACATCAATATAAACAATCTAATTAAAAAATGGAAGAATAGATATTTCTCCAAAGAGGACATACAAATAATCAACAGATATATGAAAAGATGCTCAACCTCACTAATCATGAGAAAAACGCAAATTAAAACTATAATGAGACATGACCATACATTTGTCAGAATGGCTATCAATAAATCAACAGACAATAGACAACAAGAATGCAAACTGGTGCAGCCACTGTGGAAAGGCGTATACAGCTGCCTCAAAAAAATAAAAATGAAGCTGCCTTGTGACCCAGCAATGCCTCTTCTGGGAATGGAATTGAACAAAGCCCAAACACTAATTCAAAAGAATACATGCATGCCTATGTTCTGTGGAGCCTTATTTATAAATAGCCAAGATTTAGAAGTAGCCCAGGTGCCCATCAGTAGATGAGCGGATTAAAAAAGCTGTAATACATTTACACAATGGAAAAAAGCTGTGGTACTTTTACACAATGAAATACATTTACACAAAGGAAAAATCATACATTTTGAGACAGTATGGATAGACCTGAAGATTATTATGCTAAGTGAAATAAGCCAGTCAGAGAAAAGGCAAGTACCATATAATTTCACTTAATACGTACACTCCAATGAACAAAACAAACAAGCAAAATAGAAAGAGACTCATAGATACAGAGAATAGACTGACAGCTGTCAGGGAAGGGGTTTGAGGGGCTAAGTGAAAAAGGTGAAGGGATTAATTTAAGCAAACAAAAAAACCCCAAACCAAACAAATGAACCAAGCCACCCCTGAGACATATACAATAGTATGTTGATTACCAGAGGAAAGAGGGGATGAAGAGAGGCAGAAAAGGGTAAAGAGGGGATGAATGGTGATGGAAGGAGACGTGACTTGGGGTTATGAACAAACCATGTAACATCTAGATGATGTATTATAGAATTGTACCTCCTCTGAAACCTACATAATTTTATTAACTACCGTCACTCCAATAAAGTCAATAAAAATTCTATGTCAATATTTCCAGACTAAATGCTTATATTCATATAAGAAATAGTTTGGTATAAAAGAAAACATGGTCCTCAGGATGGAAATGATCATCTACCATGCACCAATTGGAATACTAGAAGTTAAAAAAAAGAACCAGCAATTTTAAACATATACTTTGGGACTCATCTGACATCAACTGATAAATGCTTTCTAATTTGAATTTTCATTTGATATAAACATGTAACCAAATCGTCATTGTTTCTGAAGAAAAAAGTGGAATGATGATTCAGTTACCAGGTAGCATTGAAAGACAGATTTAAAAGCTATTTGACTTAGAACATTTAACATGCATTACCAAGATGTCTTATTTTCACTAACAAACTTACAATATACAAAGGTTTTGCAAGGCATGCCAAAAGATTTAAGTTTTAGTATATCAAATATTTTATACAAAACCACTGATTAAGATGTTCATTAACAAAATTTTATGAGCCAGATCTATAGCTGGAGGCAGGCGAAAGGCAACCATACATTCCATACATTGATGCCGCTCTCCTTTCCTCCCTCTCAAAATAATAAATAAAATCTTAAAAAAAAAAAAAAAGTAACTACTCCTTTACATTTAAGCGAAACAAGGTGCCAGGCCAAAGGTGCCAGCCAGATCAGGATAAAACAAGGTGGAGGGCTGGATTCGGCCTGTAGGCCTTGTGTTTGCCACTTGTGCCTTAGATTGCCAAATAAAAAAAATGACAACAGCCAACATAATAACCACCATTTGATGAGAATGAATCAAAATTACACCTATTTTTTTTTTTGTCTGGTGGGCAAAAAAAAATTCTTTGGTGTGACAGAGAACTTTAGTGATTAGTTTATTTGTGCCAGTTGAAAAGGGTTGAAAATTGCTGCTGTTAAGAGATGAGATGCTACCTTTTAAAAAGAATTGTATTAACACTGCTATGCTCAGTTTAAATAGTAATCTTTATGATATTCCTGGAAAAGTATTTACATTTTTTGATAGCATAAAAATGGAAGAAACATTATATACAAAGCTCTCCCAGCTTTACATTTAATTCTCTCATACCTGAGGTAGAAACTGGCAAAGATTTCCCACTTGAATATTTAAGGCTGCAACTTGCTCTTCTACTACTTTCTGGGTTGTTGATTTTTTGTTGATGAACCAAAAGGACTGATTTTTTGCCACATCAATCTCACGGGTAATTACAAGATTTCCCGAACTCCTGTACCTAGTTAAAAAATAATTTTAAAATCTTTACATTCAAAATAAATACAGTATTTCAGAAATAAAATTTCTATAATTCTCTTGCACCAGAGATTGCTGGGTAGGATTATTTTCATTTTTTATTGATTTTTGATATTTTGGCCCCTCTAAAGAAGAATACTTTGACATTTTATTAGTCATAACACATGTTAATTCTCTTTTTAACATTTAAAATTTAAACATAAAAAAAATAAATGCTAATACTAATTCCTAAACACTGCCAGAGGATTCATATATCTGGAGTTTATTTATCCTTTAATCATTATGCTATTCTCCAGTCAGATGTACTGACTGCAATTCAAAATGGGTTGGTATATAAAAGCATATAACATAATGGTTAGACCTGGAAAATCCCTGTAATTGGAAAATGAATGAAACCAACTCTTGCATATGTATTTCCAGACAGCAAAAATGGCCTGCCCCTGGCTTCTCCCCATCATGTACTCCACGACAGATTCAGAGGGGACTATATCACATGGCTAATACAGGAACATTACATAATAAAAAATCTGAAAGACAGGTATTTACTTATTCCTGCTTTTAGAAGTACTGCTCCACACCTCCCATCTATCCATCTATCTTCTTCACTGGGAATTAGCAGCATGTGGTAGAAAGATAAATTATTGGTATCCAACGGCTATATGACAATAATTTATAAATGTTGTATATACAGCTTATACCATAATCAACACTCTAAACAGTAAGATTTTAGGACCAAAAAAATGTACTTTTAAATTTACATTTCCAGCATAATGACTAATACAGTATCCTTTTTTGATCCTCTTGCTACAAACAATAAAAATTAATAGGTAAAATACTGAAACATTTTCATAAATGCACTTATGAGTCTGCATGAAAGAAATAAATTCTGGTCAAAATCCCAAGTAGGAACCAGGAGTGAAAAAATGACAGCATTTGGTAAACCAGGTAATCTTGTGCATTCATTTTCATGAGCTCACAGGAGTGGAATGTTGCAGACACAGCCCATAACTACATAGGTAGAATCTAACAGAAATCATCCCTCAAAGGCTATAACCTCAGTGTGACAGCAAACCAGAAATACTCCTTCACAACCCCCACCCCAACCATGCGCCACCTGCAGCAGGGTCAATTTGCCTGTCTTAAACTGCAACAAGAAAAATCTTTCCCTGAGAGTTACTAACCAGTCAGTTTCAGAGCTGCATCTTGAAGTTACATGACATACCTAAGGAGGTTCAAAACTACTCAAACTGAGAATTCGGTATACTGTGATTCTGGATTTAAAGTGTCCAATGGTCTGTGACAGAAGTTAATAAAATTTTCCTCTAGGAATCTACCTTTGTCCTCAAAGAATTAATAAAGTTCAAAGATAAAGGAGCACCAATGAGGTGCTCACCTATAGAACACATGTACACGCGTGCACACACACAAACAGCATCAAGAATAAGACCTAAGAGAAATAACAGGAAAGGGGAATCATATTAGAATTAATGAACTCTATAATAAAACATGTAGGTTTACTATAGTTTAAGAAAAGATTGAAAATATAAGTAAACAAGAAAATCTAAAAAAGAATCAAAGAGAAATGGAGTAGGAAGGGGGACAGAGGGGAGCACAAAGGGGATGAATGTAATACAGCAACAATAAAATTTTAACAATAAATAAAGGGGGGAAAAAAGAGAGAGAAATGGAGTAGAATGCCACAGAGAGACATAAAAGAAAAATATGAAAGATGTTAAAAAGTAAGAAAAGCCTAATATCTATCTAATAAGAGTTCCAGAAGTGAGGGACACAGAATGGGTAAAAGGCACTATTTTAAGATTAAATAAACAGATGAATTTTCCAAATCACATACTGAAGTTATTAAATCCCAAACAAAATAAAAAATAAACCCATACCTAAGTATAAAATATAAAATTAGTAAATTGCCAAAAACAGATATAATTTCAAAGCTTCTTGACAAAAAGAGAATTACTATGAAAGAAACTAAGATGAGGTTCACATCTGAAGACAATAAAATTATACTTTTCATGTACTGAAAAAGAATCTATTGATTGTATTTCATATCTAGTAAATATAGCTTTCAAGATAAGAGCAGAAAAACATCATTTTCATATGAAAACCGAGTGACCCAGTAGAAGATCCCCATTAAAGGAAACTAAAAAATGCCCTCTAGCAGAAAGCGATCCCAAAGGGAAAAACAAACATAAGAAAGAATGAAAAGCAAGGCAAAGAAAAAATATACAGGGGTAATTCTAAACAAACATGAACAGTGTAAACTAATACAGTTATTATTTCTTTATTCATTATTTTTAGAGAGAAGGGCCGGGAGGGAGAAAAAAAAGAGAAACATCAATGTAGGTTGCCTTTCACTTGCCTCCAGCCATGGACCTGGCTGGAGACCTGGCTTGCAACCTGGTTATGTGCCCTGGCTATGAATCGAACCAGCAGACCTTTGGGTTCGCTGGCCAGCACCTATCCACTGTGCCACCAGCCAGGGCTAATTTAGTTATATCTTGAAGGGTTTAAAAATAAGATAGAATTGAAATAGCATGTAAGTTCAGAGAAGATGCTATTAAAATAAAAGCATCTCAAAGTCTTATTCAGTGGAAGATAGATATTTAATTAACATAAGGCACTAATTAAAGTGTTTATGTTAAAAGACTTCTGGTAAAGATGACAGAATAGGCAAAAGCTGTGGTCACCTTCTCCCATGACCACACCAAAATCACAAAAGAAGCCACCAAGGACTAGTAGGAGGGGCAGAGACACAGAATGGGTAGGATCCAGACCCATGGTGTGGTGTTTAAATACCAAGAGGGATATATCTAGGCTGCAGAGTTGCCCCCTGAGGAACACAGGGTCCCAGCTCCACACCTGAGTCCCCGGCCCAGGGTTCCAATGACAGGAAGACATGCCCACAGCAGCTGGCTGTGACAACCAACATGGATTGCATCTGAGTGAGACAGAGATCTGCTGGAGTCCCAGACCTTCCTCTTGAGGGGCCTGTGCAAATTTGCTTCCTCACAGACTGGCATGTTCTGTACTCTAGTGTGTGGCAGCAGCTTAAAATTCACCAGGACATAAGGGAAGAATCAAAATTGACTAGTTCAGGGTGAGGGCTGATGCTGGGGTCACGGAGGTTCTTTCCTGGGATATAAGTGCTGGCAGGCACCATTACTCCTTTGTTGGCCACCCTTCCCCACCCAGCCAGCAAGAGCAGGCAGGTGCCAAATCTGTGATCCGCATTAACCTAGTTAACACCATTTTCTCCACCTGTTGACCCTGAAACCATACCCAACTCCATTTCCTACAGCTTTTCCACCCAAACGGCCAGCCTCAGCTAGTACTGCAGACTTGCTTAAACCTTCTCAAAGGCCTCAAATCCACCAACAAGTAGCAGCTGATTCAGTATGCCCTGTACCTCTTGCTAAATACCCCCAAGCCCTGCACAAGCAGTACCTGGTCTCAACTTGTATTGTAATACCCATCAGGGGGCCACAAGACTAGAAAAAGCTGCGGTCTGTATTTGCCAGGAATTTAGCTCCAGCGAGAAGCAGCTGGCATCAGCTCACACTATGGTACCCAACAAAGGTTCCCAGGCACAGCACTGGAGGCAGCCAGCCTCTAGCCCTCTCCCAAGCGCCTCCAAGACAAGCACAAATGTAAATTAACCATACATTCCGTTGTAGCTCCCAATAGGTGGGCCCGAGCCAAGCACAAATAACAGCTAAAGGAAACCTGCACCAGAGCCCCAACCAAGAGTCTCTAGAACCAACAAACCCAGTGGCCATCTTCAAAGCACAGCAGGACACACCCAACTAGTTCCACAAATGTCACCGGAAGCGTGGATTCAAATAGCACCAAAGGCCTGCTAAATCAATTCCTGCTCCATGGGGTAAGCCCCACACAACAGCTTGTCTGCTGTAGTTACAGCAAGCCCCCACAGCCAGTCATCATGAAGGTCAAGCCCACCCACTGATGTGCCAACAGCAGTCAAGGTTCAACTACAATAGGAGGGCACACACAACCCACACAATTAGCACTCCCAGAGCAACCAGCTCAGATGAACACAGAGACTGTGTCACTGGGCCTCATAGGGCACCTACAGCATAAGGACACTCTGCCAAGCCTGGGAGGCATATATCTCTTTAATACATACAAACACAGAGGGTCAGCCAAAAAAGAAATATACCCCTAGTGAAAGAACCAGACAAAACTCTAAAAAGAGAACAAAATGAAATGGAGGCAAACAACCTACCAGATAGAAATTAAAAAACAAAAAAACCCTGATTATAAAGGTGCTCAATAAACTTAGGGGGAAGAACAGATGAACTCAGTGAGAACCTCAACAAAGATATGGAAATCATTAAGGATTGCAGCAGAGGACAGAATCAGCAATATGAAAAATATGAATGACAAAGTAGCAGAAAACACCCAATCAGAAGAGCAAAAGATAAAAGAATTTTTTAAAATGAGTACAGCTTGAAAGTCCTTAGGGAAAACATTACATAAAACCACATTTCCATCATAAGGGAACCAGAAAAAAGGAGAGAACTAGGAACTGAAAACCTATTTGAATAATTAATGATGGAAAACTTCCCTAACCTGGCAAAGGAAATAGACATACAAGTCCAGGAAACATAGTCCCAAACAAGATGAACCCAAAGAAGTCCACACCAAGACACATCATTAAGTAAAATCCCCAAAACTGAAGACAGAACTGTAAAACTATCAAGAGAAAAGCAGTTAGTTATGTACAAAGGAGCTCTCATAAGATTATCAGATGATTTTTCAATGGATAGAAGCAAGTGGCATGAAATATTCAAAGTGCTGCAAATCAAAGGCCTGCAACTGAAATGACTCTACTCAGCAAAGATATTGTTGAAGATTCCCAGATAAGAAAAAGCAGAAGTTCTTTACCACTAAACCAGTGTTACAAAAAAATATTGAAGGGATTCTTAAGTAAAAATGAGATTAAAAAGATAAAAAAATTAAGGAAAAATTCTCACTGTAAAGGCAAATAGTAAAAGCAGTGTATCAGCCAACTACAAAGCCACTATAAAGTTTAAAAGGCAAAAGTAGCTGGTTCAATTCCCAGTCAGGGCACATAACCAGGTTGCAAGCCAGGTCTCCAACCAGGTCTGTGGCTGGAGGCAGGTCAAAGGCAACCATACATTGATATTTCTCTCCCTCTCTGCCTCCCTCCCTTATACAAAAGTAGAAATACATGTTATTACAACAAAGAACTAACAGATATACACAAATCCACAAAAGTAGTAAAAATGATGAAAAGTTTGAAGGATGAGAATAAAAATTATGTATGTTCAAAATTAGGCCATCAATTTTTTAAAAATTGCTATAAACATAGCTTGGTGTATATGAAACACATGAAAATGTCAAACCAAAAATCTATAGGAAATATACAAAAAATAAAGAGAAAGAAATCCAAACACATTATAGAAAGTCACCAACATATGCACCTGTAGGGTGCACACAATACATTGGCAATAAATTTGCATCTCCTTATTTCAGGTGCTTCTTATGATTCTTACTAATTTTGAAAAACTTTGTTTCTAACGTTATGATTTAATATCACTGTTTCAGATATAAAGTATTAAATTCTGAGAGCAACCATCATGTTGAAGGAATATGATGTTAGAGCAACCATAATTTCTGGACTGCATGCAGAGAGAATTGCTAAGGAAACTTCAGTCTTTAATAACATCCCTTTACGTACATTGGACAACGTGGAGGTGTATGATATTGATGCTGCCACACCAACAAGGAAAATGCTAAGTTATACAAGGATGGCACAAGTCCAGATATTGTACACAGAATCCAGGAGATCATCGATGAAGATCCAGGATGTTGACCTTGACATTTTGAGAGAATTAGTTGTAACATGGGTGAAGCAAGTCATTTTATCTTTTTATCTTCCAACAAGATGGTGCATCAAACACATAACACCAAAAAGGTGCAAGAATGTCTCAATGTCAATGTTCCTGAATTTTAGTCAAAGGAAATCTGGCTGCCTAGTTCACCCGATGTAAATCCTTTAGACTATTATGAATGTAGGCAGCATTTGTGAGAGAGAGAAGTTAATAAACAACCTCATTCCAATAAAGAGGCTGTTAAATAAAGCTAAGATTGAAAATTTATGATGTCCATGGATAAAGAAAAGTTAATTAAAGTGTGCTTAAGATACCAAAGTCGAATCAAGTCTATTATTGCAGCAAATGGAGACTTTTTGGAACAATTAAAAAAATGATGACTACAATAGGAGGGCACACACAACCCACACAATTAGCACTCCCAGAGCAACCAGCTCAGATGAACACAGAGACTGTGTCACTGGGCCTCATAGGGCACCTACAGCATAAGGACACTCTGCCAAGCCTGGGAGGCATATATCTCTTTAATACATACAAACAATATATATGTATATATATATATACATGTATATATGTATATATATATATACAAACAAAATATATGTATTTACATATAAGAATAAATTTATTTCAAAATATAACATTTTTGTGTTATGTTGTTCATTTCACTAAAATTTTGCCAATTGATCGTGTGCACCCTGTAAGTGAAGAGGTCAAGGAAATAGAAAGCAACAGAGAACTACAAAAACAGCAGGAAAACAGTAACTAATCAGAACAACAAAACCCTCGTTGGTGGCTCAGCGGATAATGCCTGTGAACCCAAAAGTCACTGGTTCCATTCCCCAGCCAGGGCACATAATCAGGTTGCAGGCCAGGCCTCCAGCCAGGTCCGCAGCTGGAAGCAGGTGAAAAAGGCAACCATACGTTGATGCCTCTGAGTTTCCCTCTCTGCCTCCCTCCCTTCCCCTCTCTCAAAAAATAATAAATAAAATCTTAACAACAACAACAAAAAGAACCAGAAAAAAAAAGAATCCAAAAAAATGAGGATAGTATAAGCAGCCTCTAGAACAACTTCAAGAGGTCCAACATCTGTTGGGTACCAGAAGGAGAAGAGAAAGACCAAGAAATTAAAAAATCTATTTGAAAAACTATTAAAAGAACACTTTCCTAATTTGATAAAGGAAGTAAAATTGGCAAGTCCAAGAAGCACAGACAGTCTCAAGATGGATGCAAAGAGACCCACTCCAACACACATAATTAAAATGCCAAAGGCTGAAGATAGAGCAAATCTTAAAGCAAGAGAAAAGCAGAGCCACCTACAAAAAGAGGTCCCATGAGATTTGTCAGCTGAGTTCTCAAAAGAAACTTTGCAGGCTAGAAGGGACTGGCAAGAAATACTCAAAGTCCTTAAAAGCAAGGACCCACAGCCAAGAATGCTCTATCCAGCACAGATACTATTTAGAATCAAAGAGCAGATAAAGAGCTTCCTAGATAAGAAAAAATTAAAGGAGTTCATCATCACCAAACCATTCCTATATGAAATGTTAAAGGGGCTTATTTAAGGAAAAAAAATCAAAACTATGAACAATGGCAATAAATACAAATCTGTCAACAGTTGAATTTAAAAGACAAGCTAAACAAACAAGAACAGATAGAATCATGGATACAGGGTGTTTTGATGATTGCCAGATGGAAGGTGCATGTAGGGGAGTGGGTGAAGAAGTGAGGGGAATAAGAAGTACAAATAGGTAGCTACAGAATAGCCATGGGGATGTAAATAATACAGTATAGAAAATGGAGCAGCCAAAGACTTATACCATGACCCATAGACATGCACAATGATGAGAGGATTGCGTAAGGGAGCTGGGATTGCTAATAGGGGGACAAAGAGGGAAAAATTAGGACAACTGTAATAGTATAATCAATAAAATAGAAATACAAAAGTATAGAAATGAAAAAGATGTTTTATGCAAATGTAATAAAAATAGGCTGAGAAGTAGTACTTATATCAGACAAAATAAGACTGTAAAATAAAGCCTGTAAAAGACAAAGAAGGGCTTTTCATAATGACAAAGGGATCAATACAATAAAAAGATACAATTTTATAAATATCTACACTCCTAATATAATAATACAGTCATCGTAAAAAACTTGTCTGGATCAACAAGGAAATGAAAGCCACAACTGACACATTGACACACTAGATCACATAGGTTTACTTGGTATTTTTACATTTCACTCAATAGTAGTATACAATACAGTGTGCCCGTGATTAAGCAGCAAAATTTTGGTAAAATAAACAACTTACCATAACAGTATTATATTTTGAAATAAATTTATTCTTATATGTAAATACATAAACACAGTCATTATTTTTTAAATTGTTCAAAAAAGTCTCCATTTGTTGCAATAATAGACTTGATTAGACTTTGGTATCTTGAGCACACTTTAATTAACTTTTCTTTATCCATGGACATCATAATTTTTCAATCTTAGCTTCAACAGTCTCTTTATTGGAATGAGGTTGTTTATTAACTTTTCTCTCTCACAAATGCTACATACATACATAACAGTCTAAAGGATTTACATCTGGTGAACTAGGCAGCCAGATTTCCTTTGACTAGAATTCAGGAACATTGACACTGAGACATTGTTGCACCTTTCTGGTGTTATGTGTTTGATGCACCATCTTGCTGGAAAATAAAATGATGTCCATTTTCGACTTGTTCATTCACGGTACAACTACTTCCCTCAAAACATCAAGGTAAACATCAGCAGTCACCTTCAAGCCTTGCGGGAAAAAATGCAGGGTCATGATATCTCCTTCATTGCTGACAACACCTAACACCATCACTGTAGCAGGAAATTTTGGTTTCATGACAATTGGGACTTCATGAAGATTCTCACAGAGCCACCTGTTGTTTCTTCTGTTGACTATTTGGTCCTGCTGGTCTTTGCATTGGAGAAGAAAATCAGAGGGTTTTTTTCTTTGGAATGTTTCAATCTTTTTTTTTTTTTTTAAAGATTTTATTATTTTTTTTTTTAGAGAGGGGAAGGGAGAGAAGCAGAGAGGGAGACAGAGACATCAACTATGGTTGCTTTTCATCTGCCTCCAGCTATGGACCTGGCTTGCAACCTGGTTATGTGCCCTGGCTGGGAATTGAACCAGCGACCCTTGGGTTCACAGGCTGGCGCCTTATCCACTGTGCCACCAGCCAGGGCTTGGAATGTTTCAATTTTGTTAGAGTTGCCTTGCTTTTTCAAAGCACCTTTCCTTTGTCTGCTGTGTCATAAACTGGCCTCTTCTAAGAACATATGATCTTTATCTGATATAATCTTGCGAACCATTGCATCCTGCCATCTGCAGTTCTCTTGCTATGGAGCACATTTACTTTCCTGGATCTTCATCGATGATCTCCTGGGTTCTGTGTACAATATCTGGATTTGTTTGATCCTTACGTACCTTACACATTTTTCTTGTTGGTGTGGCAACATCGAGATCAGCATTATACACCTTCTTCACATTGTAAACTGTAGGTAAAGGGATGTTATTGAAGTCTGCAATTTCCTTAGCAGTTCGCCCTGCATCCAGTCCAGAAATCATGGTTGCTCTAACATTGTACTCCTTCAACATTATGGCTGCTCTCAGGATTTAATACTTTATATCTAAAACAATGATGTTAAATCATAACCTTAGAAAGTTTTTCAAAATTAGTAAGAAGCACGTGAAATAAGGAGATGCAAAGTTGTTGCCGATGTATCGTGCACACCCCGTACATTCAAGTGCAAATGGAAAATTTTCCAGGATAGGTCATATGTTTGGCCCCAAATGAAGTTTTAATCAATTTAAGAGTGAAATCAGATCAAGCATCTTTCCTAATCACAATGATATGAAACTAGAAATCAATTACAAGAAGAAAACTGAAAAATACACAAATACGTGGAGGCTAAATTATATGCTAAACAATGAATGGAATAACAATGAGATTAAGGAAGATTTCAAAAGATACCTTGAGGCAAATAAAAATTAAAACACAATGACCCATATGTCTATGGGTTCTCTGAAGAAAGAAAAGCCATGAACCAGGTGGCTTCACAGGTGAATTTTACCAAGGTTGAGAAGAATGAATACTTCTCAGACTATTCCAAAAAAATCAAAGAGGAGGGAAAACTCCCAAACCCATTTTACAATGCCAGCATTACCCTGATACCAAAACAAGACAAAGACGCTACAAAAATAGAAAATTATAGGCCAATATTCCTGACAAAGATGCAAATATCCACAAAGAAATCTCAACAATCCAAATTCAGCAATACATTAAAAAAATCATACACCATGATCAAGTGGGATTTACTCTGAGTGCAAGGTTGGTTCAATATCCACAGATCAATAATAAGATACAGCACATATATAAAATAAAAAAACAACAGAAATTATTTGAGTGTATATCAACAGATGCAGGAAAAAAAAAAAGAAAAAAAAAAAAGAAAAAATTCACATGACAAACACACAGCTAACACTGGAAGCTAACCCTGTCAACACCTTCATCTTGAACTCTAGCCTCCAGAATTGTGAGAAAGTCCATTTCTGTTGTTTGAGCCACTCTGTGGACCTATGGCAGCCCTAGCCAACTAATATACTGGATGAATGTTGAATGTGTTGCAGTCCACGCACAGACCTGGCACAAGGCTAATATATGGCTAATGTATGCTCCAGACACCATCCTCTGAATGTCTTAAATTGGTCATGTGAATGTATCTCCTGTGAGTGGGAAGGCTGACCCCAACCCTCCCTCATGAGTCTCTTTCTCCAGCTCTTCTTGCTAAAATATCACCTATCTTTATCATCTCAAAGACAGGAGTTCCTCTATGTGGCTTGAAAGTGGTGGGCCAGGACATAAACAATACACCAAGTGGACCTAGTCATGAAACAATTATAACATACCTGTTTTGGGCAAAAGGGAATCAGTCCCATAAAGGCAAATTTCTCATAAACGCAAATGGCTCAGAAGCCATGCAGAATCTGGCTAAGTGTATTAAAACCAACAACAATAAAATGACCTGGAAGACTCTTGGGTGACAAAAAACCATTTTAGCCTTTATGAAGTGCCCTTGGTTTCCTGAAATTGGCCCAGATTTTCAGGCTTGACATCATGGAGCTACTCCTTTCTTTTAGTCAGGCTGCCTGAGTTTGTGTTCACACATTTTTTCTGAGCTTGACTATCAGGAAGCAGGGGCTACAATGGAGGCTGAGATGTGAGGGGGTCGAGATTTTGTAAAGGGTTTCCTCTTGGGCCACTGAGGTGGCCATCATGCACAGTGGGTAAGGTGAATGCAAACTTCTAGTTAGAATTAGCCAGGCCCAAAGGGGCTCAAGGTATGTCTTAGGCTCCCCGGGCACTGGCATCCACAGGGGGTTACCTCTGAAGGCTGTAGTACCCAATTTCTCTGCCTTGCTGGAGAGTACTGGGCTTAAAGTCAGACACACATGGGTATGAATCTTGCCTTGCCACTCACTGGTTGAGAGGTCTAGATCAAGTTACTTCAAATCTCTGAACCACAACTTCCTCATTTTTAAAATGAGGATATACTATTTATCTCACAGGTGGCTCTGAGGATTACGTGAAATAAATAGGCAAAGCATTTGACACATTTAACAGGTCTTAAAAATAACAGCTGCTATTCTTTCATACACCTTGGTTCTACTTAAAGTAATGCAAGTTTCTTTCCAAAAAGCATCAAATATGTATTTTTATTGTTAGTACTCGATCAAACTCTGATGACCTGGCCCTAAAACAGCACTGGGGGCCAGGGCGGGGGGTGGGGGTGGGGGGGTGGGGGGGGTGTCTAATGGTCACTTACTGCTTGGATTATTTTTAGAGAATCCTGAACAGAACTGTGCCTTTGTCATCCTGGTATCTGAGAATCTCTGAATCACTCAAGGCAAATGAGTCACACTAGGGTCAAGGCCAGGGGCAATGTCTCATGTTTTAAAACAGAAAAAACTGTGCTTTCTTATTTCTCTCTCTTGTTAACATTTAGATGGACATCAATCAAGGCACCCACTGAAGGTCTCAGGGCACAGCAATGACCTCTCAGTGAGCACCATGGACACTGACAGTGTCAATATTGGAAGGGATCCATACATACTACTTGAGGGAAATCAGAGGCACAAGAGGCAAAGGCAGCCACATGAGGCTGTGCAGCCAGTGCCCAGGTATAGAGAAACCTCAGTGACATTCCCCAAGTTTCTTGGTGTGTGAAAAATTTAGAAAACACAACAAAAAACCAGCCCTGCTGGCAGCCAGACTTAAGAGGAACTCAACCGACCATAATTAGACAGTGCCCACAAAATAAAAACAATGTGTTACAAGGACCCTCCACATCTATCCATGTTTCAACAAGACAGGTAAGTCGCTCTGAAACCAAAAATGGGACTAAACACTTCCCTTTCAAACTAACAGGAGCAACTGATTACTGCTCCCATACTAATGCTGGATCTAGACCCACTTTCATCTTCTTGCATGGTAGATCATTATGTATGAAACTAAGCAATAATGAAATAACAATAACTAACTATGAAATTATGAAGGGACCTGATTGGTAAGATGCCCTCCCTCTCCTTTAACAGAGACTGCAATCCAGAACTGCCCCTGGTTCCCCAATCTTTCCTTAGTTTCATCAGCATAAGTGTAACAGGACCCTTGGGGGAGGGGGTATCCCTCAGTTTTCATGGGCTTGATCTGCTGGCCACCAGGAATGTCTCTTAATTAACATTTTGGTGAAAAGGAAAGGTATGTTGTTTATTTAAGGGGTATGTAGATTTATATTAAAGATGCAATTATGATGTTAAATCCCACTCCCTTTAAAAATACCCAAAATATATACAGTCCTACCTGATTAGGTTAGCAAAAGATACCGTCATCCAGAAACAACAGTTCACAACTTAGCATTCCAGTCATAAATTCCAAGTTCCCAGCAGCTGCTATTCCCAATTAGAGGAATATCCTATGCACACTCCCCAACTCTTATACCACAGCTAATTCCCTATCTCTGTGGAAGCTGCACGTCTCCCTTCCCCGCTTTGCAAACCAGGTGAGTTCTCAGGCTACATGTCTATGGGTCCATCCAGGGGAATGAATGAGTCCCTATCACATGTCCATCTGAAGGAGCTGAGAGAGAGACCACATGTCTCTCTCCATGTCATTCTGGGGGAGCCCCTCTACATGTTCATTTGGGGAAGACCCACGTTTAAATAACTGCTCCCTATTTTAATCTCCTTTGATATAACATGTACAGTAAACAGTTCTGACCACTGACAGAATTTTGCATAGCACTGTGAGCCTTTTTGACACTATTCTCAGGGTAAGTCCCCTCCTAGTTCCTTGGCACGAAAAGAACAAAGGCCAGTTCACCTGGTCCTCACTCCACTCCCATCCCCAAACTGCAGAGCTGCGAATTTTGGCTTTCTCCCACTCTGTAACACAAACCCAGATCTTTTAAGAAGCCTCCTCAACTCCTGGTAGTGGGATGCCCTGGATTTCTCTGAAGTGTCCCTGTAATGAGTCAAATAAACCTTTCATTAAAAAAAAGTACAGGGGGACAGAGGGGAGCAAAAAGGGGATGGATGTAATACAACAACAATTAAAAAAAAAAAAAAAAAAAAAGTACAGCCCTGGCCAGGTGGATCAGCTGGTTGGAGCACTGCCTCATACACCAAAAGGTTGCAAGTTGGATTCCCAAGCAGGGCACATACCTAGGTTGCAGGTTCAATTCCTGGTCAGGGAATATATTGGAAGCAACTAATCCATGTTTCTCTCCCTTGCTCTTTAAAAATCAATAAAGCACATTCTCGGTTGAGGGTTAAAAAAATAATTGAAATTAAAAAAAACATTCATTAAAAATCCTAATAACCACTAACAAGAAAGAATGTATAATTTCCAAAACAATAAAGAAAAGTTAAACAACAAAAAATTCAAACAAACCCCAAAGAGAAATATAAAAAGTAGGACAAATGAAAAACAGAATAAGCCCTGATCCATGTTGCTCAGTTGGTTGGGGATCCTTCCCCAAAGTGAAAGGTCTTCTGTTTGATTCCCAGTCAGGGCACATGCCTGGACAGTGGGTTTGGTCCCCATGGGGACTCAAACCAGAGGTTACCAATCAATGTTTCTCTCTCATGTTGATGTTTCTCTTTCTCCCTCCCTTCCCCTTTCTCTAAAAATAGATAAAATCTAAAATAATACTGCAAGGCCCTGGCTGGTAGCACAGTGGATAAGGTGCCGGCCTGCAAACCCAAAGGTCGCAGGTTCGATTCCCCGGCCAGAGCACATAACAAGGTTGCAAACCAGGTCTCCAGTCAGGTCTGTGGCTGGAGGCAGGTGAAAAGCAACCATACACTGATGTCTCTCTCCCTCTCTGTCTCTCTCCCTTCCCCTCCTTCTAAAAATAATGAAATAAAATCTTTAAAAAGTGTAAAAAATAAAATAAAATAATACTGCAGAATAAAACAGTAAGTTCAAACATAATAAATAATTATAATAAATGTAAATGGACTATATAAATTATTTAAAAGACTACATTTAAAATCCCAGCTATGCATGAATATTTTCAGGCAAAAGCATAACAAAAAATGTACATGACAATAAAATGTTCAATTCACCAGGAAGATAGAAAAATTTGAATCTTGAATCTTAGTTTTAATTAATAATATTCCAACTATAAATCAACAACTGATAAGACAAGGGTAATTGATAAATCTACAGAGAGGGATAGTGTAATATACTTTTTTGCAGTAATTATGGAATCAATCTGACAGTTGAAACTAGCAACACTCAGCAAAAATATAAGACTAAACAATATATTTAATAAGCCTAACTAATGGACAAATATAGTGCACTGCCCATTCAACAGCAGAATATTCATTCTTTCAACCAAACAAGTAACAATTATGAAAGCTCACTACAAAAAGTAAGCCTAAGCAAATGTCAAAAGAATTGGCAACCTAAAAACCATATATATAAAACCACACTACTATCAAAGTGGCAATCAATAGTGAAACAAGAAAATCAGTACATTAGAATTTGAACCACTTCTAATTATGAACTCAAAAAAAATGCATAAAATACTTTGAAAAAATAGAAAAATATTATGTACCAAAATTTGGGAGAAGAACCTAAATACAGAGAGAAAAATTTTAACCTTAACTATGTCAGAGAAAATATAAGACAGGAAATTAGTATAATAAGTATTCATTTTTAAAAATTAAGAAAACAAACAAGGAAACCAAGTTTAAAGAAGTTAGTAAAATGATTGTAGGAATTAATGAAATAGAAAGGTGATAGAAAACAGAATTTCAGAAGTTAATACACTGAAAAAGACTAATAAAATGGGCAAACCAATTTTTTCAAATCAACCCAAAAAACCCATGAATGAGCAAAGGGAAATACAACTAAGAAAAATAGAAAAAATTTTAGAGAAGTAAAAATTATGATTCAAAAATACAAAAATTAATCAATCCCATTACCATTAAATAAAATCAATAGTTAAAAAATTTAACTCTAAAAAATTTAGAAACTCTAGACCCAGATGACTTACCAGTAAGTTTAACCAAACAAATATTTCACAAACAATGGATGTAAAAACCCTAAATAACTTACTAGAAAACCAAATCTAATAAATATAGATATAAAAATCCTAAATAAAATATTAGAAAACCATAAACAAATCATGACCACTGCATTTAATCTAAGAATGCAAAACTGGGTGAATATCAAGAAATTAATCGAAAAGAAGGAAATGCCCCCAACCATGTAAATGGCATTTTCCACAATCATGCAACAAATAATCTCATTTCATTCCAGCCACACTACCACTTTTCTGTTCCTCAGAAACAATGCCACCTTCGATCTCTGCATCAACTATTCCCTCTGCCCAGAATACTCTAATCCCAATTGTTCTTATGATTGACTCATTTTTATCACTCAGCTCTCAGCTCATAAATATTCTCAACAGGCTTTCCTGAACATTCAAGAGTAAACATAACTAACAAGTAATGGCTCCCCTCAAACCTTGTCAAGATCAATGATGACTAAATCTTGTGCTCTGTCCTCACTTCCTCACTTTACCTGACCTATCAGCAGTATTAGACGTAGATTACTCTCTCATTCTAACACCACTCAAAGCTTTACATTCCAGGTATATTCTTTTGACACACTTACGAATTCCTCAGTTCCCTTTCCTAGTCTTTCCTTTGTCCAACCTCTAAATGCTGCAGTGCGACAGGGTTTGAGTCTTACTACCCATTCAACATTCGTCTGTCAGGCAACTCAAACTTTACTCAGTGGTCTGTTAACTCTGAAGAGCATTTGTTTTTCTCTTGTTGTTTTACACCTTAACATTTCTGAACTTGAGATGCACAAACTCTCTGTATCACAGTTTAATTGGAAGCTGCATTTTGTAAGTGGTAGCATCTTAATTCAGTGATATATGATTTACTCAAAAAATGAACTTCTGATCTTATTCCAATACCTCCTGTCGCAGGTTTCTTTACCTAAGTTAACTGAAGCTCCACACCAAGGGATGTCAGATACTTTACAGTCCTTGATACCTCTTTCTTCCACACTCTATCCAATTTGTGAGCATATCCCAAACTATCTTAATCTCTCTTAGTTATTCTATTAGTCACTTAATTGAAATCCATGCTTTTGCCTTTATATTCTTACAATCTACTTTTTACATAGCAACCTAAATGCCACTGCTCTGCTCAAATCATGGCAACCTCACATCTTACTGAAAACAAATGCAAAGACTTTACATTGGCCTACAAGGCCCTACAAGCTAGTTGGCTCCTTGATATTTTCAGATCTTATCTTTTACTATTCTCCTATTCATTGTGGTCCAGTCACAATGGATATCAATAGAGTCTTAGCATTTGCAGATTCCTCAACCAAAAATGCTGTTTCCCCAAATTTCTTCATGCTCACTCATTATCTCCTTCAAGTCTTGGCTCAAATACTGTTTTCTCATTGAGAATTTTCCTAATCATCTTATTTAATACTGTAAACACCCCTCTGGTACTCCCTATCCTCCTTTCCTACTTTACTGTTCTACATAATCTTATCATCATCTAACATAATATATGTTGACCTATTTATTTTTCTGTCCTTCATCCCCCTAATCATAAATCCCATGAAGACAAAATGCTGTATTCCCTAATGTACAGGCACTCAATAAACAGTTGAAAATGATTGTGTAAATGCATAACCGAGATTATTCTATCCACCATTCCACTCAATGAACACATAGCTAATTAATGCAGCATTTACTCAATAGCATAACAATATCAGTAACTGTTAATGAACCATTTTGTGTTTGGTACTCTCAAGGTCATGTGGACTCAAGTGGAACATGTGACCACAATGTAACCATGTTCAGTTTAGGGGAAGGGAAACCTTCCCTTGTGCCAGACCTGGAAACAAAATTCTGGTTAATGGTCACTGGTTAGATTTATTAGAGTTAGTAGGTTATCTCTTAAGGTAACTAAGAGAACAACTGGGCCTTGGTGAGTCACAGTAGAAAGTCAAGAATGCTTAAGATCTGCAGCCACCCATAACAGAATTTCAAAATTTAAATACTAATTCTCCCTCTGCAATTTTTATACATAATGGGTTTAGTATATTTGTTTTGGTTTCAATGTCTAAGAAACCACTGTGGTCAATCAACAATCCCAGTACTAACCCAGGAGTACTGGCAATTTTTAAAATTGAGATATAATTTACATCTTATAATTTACTGTTTTAAAGTATAAAACTCAGTATTGCACATAATGTTAAGTTTATCATTTTCACCATTTTAAGGTATACAGTTGAAAGAATGTACGTATCAACAAATGGTGTCTAACATATTTTCAAGGCTGTGCAAATATCACCATCACATAATTCTAGAATTTTTATCATCCCCAAAAGGAGCCTATACCTGTTATGAAGTCACTCCCCATTTCTCTTGCCCCCTCACATCCCAGCAACCACTAATCATCTATTTTACCTTTATGGATTTGCCTATTCTGAACATTTTACGTAAACAGAATTACAGACTACAGTCTTTTGTGTCTGGCTTATTTTACTGAGTGTCATGTTTTCAAGGTCCACCCAAAATAGGATCATTCCTCTTTACACTGAAAATATGCCACTGTATGGATATATCAAATTTTGTTAAAAATAGTATTTTTATCATTTTTCACTAATAAAATTACGAAAAAGCTAATTTTGCGCAAATGAGTAAATATTTATATTAAAATTCTATTTTGGCAGATAAATACTGCCAAATAGGATATACTGCTTAAGCTCCCACAAACAGTGCATGACAGGATTAACTTTCCTATACCTTCGTAATACTGAAGGTATTTAGATTTAGATATTAAATTTGTATTTAATTTTTTCTAGGCAGAGAGGAAAAATATCATTATTTTGATTTCCTTGATAATTAATGATGTATAGCCTAGTTTGTTTTAAACAAATAGCCAATTATTTCAACTCAACATGAATAATTTATACCACACACCTAAACAGTCACCATTACAATAAATTCAATTTGCATATACATTTAGCTCTGTCCCTATTTTCTCCAACTGCTGATCTAACTATCTGCACCAAAACCGTGTTATCAACAGCTTTACAGTATACATTGACATCTGGTACACAAATGCCCTACTCATGACTCTGCTTTTTCAAAGTCTCCTTGAGTTTTGTGGCACACTTATTCTTTCAGATGAACTCTAGAATCAACTTGTAATCTTACCTGTTTAGACCCTCATGGGATTTTATCAAATTTATATATTAATTTGGAAATCACAGATATATTACTAATGATGTTAAATTTGTATTTCTAGGAACTGAATATGTTTCAACACTTATTCAGGTCTTAGTTTTGTATCCTTCAGTTAAATACTCATTTTTTAAAAAAATTTATTGTTGTTGTATTACATCCATTGCCATTTTGCTCCCCTCTGTCCCCCTCCCCACCCACCCATTTCCCCCAAAGTCAATCCCACCTGTTGTCCATGTCCATGATTCCTTTATACTAGGTTCTTGTCTAAACTGCTCCCCTTCCTTGCCTCTACCTCCCCCCTCCCCCCTAAATACTCATTATTTTAATAAGTAAAATCTGTTTTTTTACTTCCATGTGTGCTTATTACTCATCTCTCCATAAATAATTTTCTGAAAATTTTTTGAGAAGATAATTTCCTCATATTCAATAAAATGATAGGTCTATCAGATAGTCATTATAAACTACTTCAGCTAAAAAATTCCATGACTTTCTATAAACAACCCCCCCCCACAAATTCTCTAAAAATCATCTAAACTATATGCATTTTCATCTACAAAAGACTGAAAGACACCAGAATAGTCAGCTGGCTTTATCTTAAATGCTAACCTTGATACATCAGAAATGGCTGCCAAGAGTAGTAACTGATAACATCTAAGTTCAATCAAAAAGAATACCATGAGAACCCAAAGGTCACTGGTTCGATTCCCAGCCAGGGCACATAATCAGGTTGCAAGCCAGGTCTCAAGGGAGGTCCGTAGCAGGAGGCAGGTGAAAAGTAACCATACATTGATACTGCTCTGCCTCTCTCCTTTCCCCTCTCTCTAAAAATAATGAATAAAATCTTTAAAAAATAAAAAGAAATCAAATAATTACAAAAGAAAAAGAATATCGTAATGAATTAACAATCTGTTAAAAAGGGAATGGAAAATGGTGACACTGGCCCTGGCTGGTGGCACAGTGGATAAGGTGCCGGCCTGCAAATCCAAAGGTCGCTGGTTCGATTCCCAGCCAGGGCAACATAATCAGGTTGCAAACCATGTCTCTCTCCCTCTCTGCCCCTCTCTCTAAAAATAATAAATATTAAAAAAAAAACAAAGAAAGAAAGAAAAGACATTGGTGCCAAGTGGTTGTCATACATGAGGTTCACCAAAATTATTCAACAGTGGTTATTCTGAGAAGTATGATTATATCAAGAAGACCTTTGTATTCAATTTTATACACTTGTATATTATTTGCATTTTTAACAGATATTACTTCCAAAATAAGCACATACACAAATATTTTAAGTCTGTGAAAAATTCTGCAACTTCATAATGATTTAACAGTGTTATATTTCTACTGCATTATCCCTTATAAACTTATGATTTCCTTAATAATTTTTCCAAAAATAAATTCTTACAAGTTAGGTTTTAAAGATGTACTAAAAAAGTTAAAATCCTTATCTGGATTAAGTATTCTTGAAATATTTCCAATATTTATGTCATAATACTAAATTATACTTCTTTTCTGAAGTCACCAGGAAAGCACGTACATAAATTTTTAAATTATAGGGAAAAAAGTGGTTTCAGCACTTTTAACACTTACAATTCAATTTCAACCATGCCTTTGGAACATCCTCTCTTCACAAAAAAGCCAACCTAAGGGAAAAGGAAATAAAAAACAAACATAGTGAGCAGTGTAATGACATTCCCAGCTTAAGAGATTCAGCAATGTTATTATTTGTCAGGTCAAGACCCATTAGATAACTCCTCTGTATGAAATGCCCCTTGATTGTTTCTACCTACAAAAAGCAAAAAATAACATTAGTTACTATTTACTGAATCTTTTATGTGCCAGATAGCCTTTTACAAAACTCACACGACAAAGCCAGTAAGTGGTACAGAGTGAGGACCTAAATCCAGGAAATTGAGCTCCAGAGCTTGCATTCTTAGCCACTAAACCTAACACACTCTCAGGGAGAAGAAAGCTAGTGGGAAACCAGTTCTATAGAATAACCATGACGAGCTATATACCCAACAACATTGAGGGTATTGGAAACTTCAATGGAGTTGCACAGGTTAAATATTAGTAACAGCCACTCCACTACTACTCATACAGTTATTACTTAGGACAAAAGTGTTACCAAGTATTTTGAAAAAACCAACACATAGAGAAAATACAATTTAAGTAAGACTACTTGAACTAGTTTCTCTACAGGATGAGCATAATCTATTGGCAATAACTTTTTATCTCCTTATTTCATGTGCTTCCTACTAGTTTTGAAAAATTATGTTTCTAAGGTTATGATTTAACAACATTTCAGATATAAAGTATTAAATTCTGAAAGCAACCACCATGTTGAAGGAATAGAGCAACCATAATTTCTGGACTGTGTACAGGGCAAACTGCTAAGGAAACTGCAGTCTTCAATAACATCCCTTTACGTACACTGGACAACATGAAGGTGTATGATGCTGATCCTGATGTTGCCACACCAACAAGGAAAATGCATATTGCATGAGTCCAGATATTGTACACAGAATCCAGGAGATCATCAATGAAGATACTGGATATTTACCTTGACATTTTGAGAGAAGTAGTTGTACCGTGAATGGAGCAAGTTGCAAATGGACAGACATCATTTCATCTTCCAACAAAGCAGTGCACCACCACATAACACCAAAAAGTTGCAAGAATGTCTCAGTGTCAATGTTTCTGAATTCCGGTCAAAGGAAATCTGGCTGCCTAATTCACCAGATGCAAATCCTTTAGACTATTATGAATGTATGCAGCATTTGTGAGAGAGAAAAGTTAATAAACAACCTCATTCCAATAAAGAGGCTGTTAAAGCTAAGATTGAAAACATTATGACGTTCATGGATAAAGAAGTTAAAGCATACTCAAGGTACCGAAGTTAAGTCTAGTTTATTATGCAGCAAATGGAGACTTTTTAAAGAAAATATTTTAAAAGATTTTATTCATTATTTTAAGAGATGGGCAGGGAGGGAGGAAGAAAGGGACAGAAGCATCCATGTATGGTTGCCTTTTACCTGCCTCCAGCTAAAGACCTGGCTTGCAACTTGGATATGTGCCCTAGCTGAGGATCAAACCAGTGACCTTTGGGTTCGCAGGCCAGGGTCTTATCCAGTGAGCCACAGCCAAGGCCAAATGGAGACTTTTTTTGAACAATTAAAAAAATAATGACTACCTTTATGTATTTATATATAAGAATAAATTTCAAAATATAACACTTTTGTGGTATATTGTTTATTTTACTAAAATTCTGCCAACTGATGTGTGCACCTTGTACATATATGAGCATAAACATGAAAACAGACCCTGGGCTTAAAAGAATCAGACTGAATCTTAAATCAGGCTATAAGACATCTTGCAAATAATTATCTTTTTAATACTGGTAACAGCAGTGATGACAATTAAAAACACAACCTCTATCATTTATTAGGCATTACTATATGCTACTGTGCTAGGCTCTTTATAATTTTCTCATTTAATATTCATGAGCAACCTTATAAGGTATATAATATATACATTTAAAAAATTATGAAACTGAGTCCCAGAAAAATGGAAAAGAAAGTCTGTTCTTGTTACTGGAAAGTACAGCTTAATGATTAAAATACAGGCTTTACGCCCTGGCTGGTAGCACAATGGATAGATAAGGTGCCAGCCTGTGAACCCAACGGTTGCTGGTTCAATTCCCAGCTAGAGCACATAACCAGATTGCAAGCCAGGTCTCTAGCCAAGTCTGTGGCTGGAGGCAGGTGAAAGGCAACCATACATTGATGTCTCTCTCCCTCTCTGCCTCTCTCCCTTCCTGTCTCTCTGGAAATAATAAATAAAATCAGGATGAAAGGAAGGAAAGAAAATTATTAGTTTATCTCACAATTGCATTCTTCTCTTTAATATATGTCATCTTGAAACTGATTAGTTGATCATCCTTTCAATTTTACTTGTTTTATATACATTTCTAACATTGTTTTTAAACAATTTATAAATAACTTGTATTACATATATTCTTCCAAGATGGTATTTTTCCTTAAAATTATTTTTTGAGATTTAAACAGTTAGCTATGTTAACAGTTTATATATATATATAACTGTCATATATTATTTCAATTTTGAGTATATTGGAGTTTATTGTAAACAATTCCACCTAGTTTAAACATAAGTTTACTAAGGTATCCAGGAAGGGAATTTTTCAGTGACTGGGAATATGCCTCTACAGATTTACCAGATAACACCATTATCATCTTCCGAGAGCCTGCACAAATTTATATTCCCACCAAAATTGCATCAGAGTTCCCAGTGCTCCATAGCCTTGGAAGCAAACGGTACTGCCAGAATTTTTATGAGTCTGATTGACAGACGATTCCAGAGTGAGTTTAAATTTCTCTGATAATTAAAGAAGAGTCTTTTCATATACTTACTGCCTATTTGAGCTGCCTCTTCTGGGAAACATCTGAACCTATCTTTTCCCCATTTTTCTTCAGTTATTGCTACGCTTATAATATAACCTACATACCAATCTTTTGTTGTATGTGTTATATACAGTCTCCCAATATATGACTTGTCTTTTTCTACACAGTATCCTTCGAAAAACAAAAATGCCTTACTTTTATTTTGGTTGAATTTATCAGTGTTTTCCTTTACTATCTATATTTTAAGAAATTTTTCTTTAACCCTAAAAGATATTTTCCTCAATTACTAATATCTTCTAAAAACTTTCTGATAAATCATATTTATACCTTCAATTCACCTTACTTTTTGTTAAAGTATGAGGACAGGACTCAATTTAATTTTTTCCTATCTGAATAGCCAATATTCTCAGTACTATTTATCCATTCCCCCCACCACGACCAACATCTAATGTCAGTTCTGTCATAAATCATAATATACTAAACATGGGCTTTTCATTCTGTCATATCACACTGGCCTATTTTATAGTTCTATACCAGAAACACATGTCTTAAATTACTGTAACTTCATAGTAAGTCTTGGTATCTGATGGGACAAATTTCCTCATTTTGTTTTATTTCTTTAGGAATATATAAGGTATTGGTCTTTTGTTCTTCCATCTGAATTTTAGAGCCAGCTTGTTACTTTCTATAAACATTATTGGGATTTTGACTGGAACGATACTGGATACGCAGATTGATGTGAAGAATGTCATTTTTATGTTAGAAAGGGGCCCACTGTAGTGATTCTCTCCATTTAATCAAACTGAAAAGTTTTTAAATGAAATTTTGTAATTTCTGCATATAATTCGTACTTGTCTTTTGTTTATTAATTGCTAAGTAACTTGTACTTTTGTTGCTATTTGTAAGTGGTACCTTCTTTTATTGCATTTTTCCGTTCATTGTTACTGTACAGATATGCTATTGGTTTTTGCTACATAATTTCACATTTAGCTATGCTGATAAAATTCTCTATTAATGCATCAGAATGCTTATCTGGAATTTTTGTGTGTGTGTGTGTGTGTGTGTGGTTTTTATGCAGATACTCATATGACTACTGTCTTTCCAACTTGTATCTTTTCTTTATCAGTCTTCCAGTACAATGTTGAATAGATAGCCATGATAGCAGGTAACCTCGGCTTATTCGTGAATTTGTTACACACTTTCATAGGTATAAAATTAAAGATCCCATCTATTTCTAATTTGCTAAGTTTCTAAATCATAAATTACTGTGGAATTTCAATATACTCTATTGAGATAATCATACAGCTCTTAAAACATACTTTCTATGCCAATTTTTTCCTAATATTCAATCACTCTCCCATGTCTTATATAAATTCAATTTGGTCATGACGTATTACGCATTTTATGTATTAAATTCAGCAAGCTGGGTTTTTTATTTTGTTTGTTTTTAAGCTTTCCTCAATTTTGGTACCTAGAGTGATATTCTCTATGTAAAATAAGTAATTACTGCTGTGAACTAATCCATAATTGTCTGGTAGCCTGAGAAAAACATAACAGCTGACTGATTTTTTTCTAGTCAGTTTTGATAATTTCTGTAATTGTAGAAACTTATATTCATTAAAAAAATTTTTAAATGTATTGCCACAAGGTGGTTCATAATATTATCTTATATTTTCTTTAAGTTTTATTTATTTACTTTTAGAAAGAGGGAAAGAAAGGGAGCAAACATCAACTGGTTGCCTCTTGTAAGTGCCCTAACTAGAAACCAAACCTAAGCATGTGACCTGACCAGGTATCACACCAGTGACCTTTCACTCTGCAAGACAAATCCCAACTAACTGAGCGAACTGGTCAGGGCACTAACAATCTTTTTACATTTCTGCTGCATTCCAAGAATGCACCAGCGATAATCATCAGGGCAGTTCAAAAACATTCTGCTTCTCCTTCCAGCCCACAGATTTGCATTTACTCATTTTTTCTGATGCAAGGTGTGGCCTTTTAATTTGCTTCGATGACATTTGAATGAAACAAATACGCATCACTTTCTAGAGAAAATTTTAACAGCCAATTCCCTTCCCCAAGGTGATGATCATGGAAGTATGTATTAAAATGACTCCATTAGTCTAGGTAACTAAGTGACCACAAAGGAACTACACTAGTTAAGTAGCAAGAGCAAGAATTAACCTTTTGTATTTTATATTGTTTTGTATTGTAACCACTTAAATTTGAGGGTTGTGTTTTGATCACAAGGTTACATGCCTTAACTGTTAACTACCTTTTTGGTTCCTTTATTTTTTGTTCTTTACCCTCCCCACCCACATTATCTTCTCAGAAGTTACTGATTTTATTAGTCTTTTTCAAAGTAGTGTTTGGTTTTGTGGTAATTATATCATTGTTAATTATCTTATTAATTACTACTCTTGTCAATTTCCATTAAAACCTCTTCTTTGACCTGTGTATAATACATATGTATTTTTTTTTATTCCAAACAAGTGGAATAAATTTAGTTATCTTTGTTTTTGTTTCTCTTAATAGCATTATTGTCAGAGAATATGGTCTGCATGGTAAAAATTCTTTGACATTTGCTTTATGGCTCAGTACATGGTTTTTGTTTTTGTTTTTTCCAACATTTTATTTATTACTTTTCAGAGAGAGGGGAAGGGAAACAGGCAGAGAGGGAGCGACTTCAATGTATGGCTGCCTTTCACCTGCCTCCAGCTACAGACCTGGCTGGAGACCTGGCTTGCAACCTGGTTAGGAATCCTGGCTGGGGAATAGAACCAGCAACCTTTGGGTTCACAGGCCAGTGCCTTATCCATTGTGCCACCAGCCAGGGCCCAGTACCTGTTTTTAAGTGTTCCATTTGTGCTTAAAAAGATGTGTGCTCTCCAACTGACTACAGTGTTCATAACATTTCCGTTAGTTCAAGGTTAATTATTGATCATCTGTACGGAAATACCTCATGTTATTACACTTTGCAGATATCTTTTTCTTTTTTCACAAACTGAACTTTTGTGAAAATCTTGCACTAAGCTACTCTATCAATGCCAAAAAGACTGTGACTCACCAAAGGCTCAGTTGTATTGCTTTTTTTAAGCAATAAAGCATTTATTAAAGAGTATATATATTTTAGACATAATATACATAAATATACTATGGTAGAAATATAACATTTATATATGCACTGGGAAACCAAAAAATTAGTGACTTGCTTTATTGTGGTGGTTTGAAACTAAACTTCTAGTATCTCCAAGGTATGCCTGTATTCTTACTAACATTTTCTCTAATTGATCTATTATTAATAGCCCTCCTACTGTGATTTTGTATCTGGTAACTTCTCATTGTAAGTTCCACTGGAAAAGAAAAGTTCTACTGATTTTGTTTGTATGCTTTAGAACTAGATTGTGAATTTAAGCTGAGAATTAAAACTTTCATCAACATTTAATGCCCATGTTTACCTCTAAAAGGACTTTTTGCTTTAAAGTCTATTTTGACCAGTATTAACTGAGCTATACCTACTTTCTTTTGTATAATATTACCCTGGTACGTATTTATCTTTTTTAATTTAATTTTATTGTTGTTGTATTACATCCATCCCCTTTTTCCTCCCTTCTGTCCCCTTCCTCACTCCCCCACTCCCCCACAAAGTCAATCCCTCTTGTTGTCTATGTCTAGGGTTCTTCTTGATATGTATTTTTTAATCCTTTTACTTTCCCTTATTTTTTAAATTAAATTATTGATGTTGTATTACAATTGTAATCATTTTCCCCCATTGCTCTCCCATAATCCTTTTACTTTCAAATTTTTATTTTAGGTATACTTATTACACGAGGTCTATCCAATAGGTATTAAGTCACGTACTATGAAAAACAGAGACATTTACTGAAGATACAAGACATAAGAAACATTGTACATAGGACAATGATGCCTCAGTTCCCTTCAAAATAGACATATTGGAATCTCACCCAGTTCTCCCTCCCAATTGCCATCAGCTGCCCTATCATATTTTCCTGAATCTCACTGATGGTCTGAAATCTCTTCACTTTTAAAGGTGATTTTAGTTTTGGGAAAAGCCAGAAGTCACAGGGCGTCAAATCTGAGTGATCTGATGTTTTGCCAAAAAATGGCACAAGACATGCAGCATAAATTGGCGCACTTTAGTGATGAAGCTGCCAATCACCAGTTGCCCGTACCTGCAACCTTCTCAATCATTCAATTAGCTTCCATGAAGGAGTGTTCAAGCTTAGTGCCAAGTTTGATGCAGAATCATTGCTCCGCTTGCTCATTTTGAATGACGTGGTACACATGCTCACTCAATAGCATCTACTGCTACCATTGACTAGTACAGTAAAATAGTTACAGTTCATGCATGCACAATCCAGTCACTTGTCTTAGCTGCCAGGTTGCATCAATATTGAGCAAACTGTTCTCGTATAAACAATGGCGGGACTTGTTCAAAACAGACCTTGTATACAAAAGAGAACTGAACTTTGTTCTATTTATCTACACTAACAGGCTTCCTAATGTAACAAGAATTTAAACCATTTACATTACTGCAATTATATTTGCATGATTTTGGAGTTTGTTTTAAAGATTTTATTCATTATTTTCAGAGAGAAGGGCAGGGAGGAAGGAAGAAAAGGAGAGAAGCAACAATGTATGGTTGCTTTTACCTGCCTCCAGCTACAGACCTGGCTGGAGACCTGGCTTGCAACCTGGTTATGTGCCCTGTGTGGGGAATCAAACCATGCATGATTTTTTATACCATCTTACTTTATGATTTTTAATAATCTCACTTTCTTATTTCTCTTTCTTTTCTCCTCCTCTATTATCAAGACTTCTCTGGGTTGTTTGGCAATAGTTTTCTTCTCCCCTCTCTCACTCTACTTTTTTACTTTCTTCTTGGGAGGAGATTTATGAATTTCAATTATTTCAGTTTACCCTAGAAATATAAACATTTATAGTTAACTTAATTGTGAAGTTAATCAATTATTTTAACTTCCTCCCAGACATACAAATCCACACAATATATTAACTCTGATCACTCCCTTCAGCTGTTCAGAAAGAGGAACTGATAGTCCTATCTTTTTTGATTTAAATGTCACATATTAGATATGTGTTATTTTATAGCTTGTGTACAATTTCCTTAAGTGCTTATCATTTCTTTGTTCATCATTTCTTCATACATTTCAGACTTTCCTTCTGGACCATTTTCCTTCTTCCATATATACCTTCCAAGTTCCTTTAAAGAGAAAGTTTATTCTTTTTTGTTTCATCTTACCATTCTGAGAACATATTACTAGTTTGATATTTGTAATTCACTACATAAATGTGTCTACTTATGTCTTTCATTTATACTGCTTCTTGAATCTGAGAATTCAAAATTTCAACATTTCTGGAAAATTCCTAGTCACTCAAATATTCTTCAAATATTGCCTCTTCCTTAGTCTATTATCTCTCTGGAGATTTTTTTTTTTTTTTTGCGGAGGGTCCCGGTCTTTGGAGATATTTTTTTTTAAATGGATCATCTTCCTTTACTTATTATGCCTCAATTTTATTTTATCTCTATATTGCATTAAAAAATTTTTTCTAGTACTTTACAAATCCTTTTCTCAAATGTGCCTGCTTTATTATTTTACCCATCCACAAAGTTTCTCTTAATATATTTTTATTTAGGTCCTATTTGATTCTTTTTCAAATTTATCTAAATTTTGTATTACTTATTCCTTTGTTACCCTTGCAACCCTCTTTTATTTCCTTAAACTAAATATTCCTACTGTATACTGCCTATTTATAAGCTTTGTAGGTCTGATTGTGTAGTGTGCTATTTTGGTTAGATTTTATTTTTGGTGATTCATTTCCTCCTGTTTTGTGATTTTTAGTTATGGATTTATGAATTCCTTTATGATTGAGTTCTTTTGAGGACACAACTGAAGCTATTTTCCTTAAGACGATTTGCATTTACTTCTGCCAATGCCTAGAGACATTACTAACTGAAACCACTTTTAACTAAAATGACCATTTATGATATTTAAGACATATTGATAATATGAATTCTGGATCCATACATGTGTTAAGGCTTGTAGTTAAGAATTCTTTGCAAGAGTTTCTTTTTTTCCCATTGTATCCAAAGTTTACAATGAGATAAGTAAGTAACCCCACTGTCCCATCCTGAGATGCTGTTTTCTCTGCTATACATAGTACTTGGCTTCCAGTTTTGTATTCTAGCCCTTCCCCACTCCCTTCAGGGCCCCCATTCCCTGGAACCAATTCAAAGCCAGGCTTTTAGGTACCAGGTAAGTAAATGCCCCTGCCAAACCAATTCCAGAGTCCACTTAAGATTTTAGGTCCATACTATTTTGTTTCCACTGTTGGTAAATTTACTTCACCTTTCCATTAGCCCAGCATTAAAAAACAAACAAACAAACAAACAAAAAACACATTTTGGGCTTCCTGAGAACTTCAAGTGTTATGTATTTGAAGAATTCTCTCCATATACATATATATATATATATATATATACATATATATATATATATATCTCCCCAAACACTTTTAGAAATGGAAAGCTTGTCCCAGCTTCTTTACCTGCCAACTTCATTCTTTATATTCAAGTACTATATTTCTGCTATACCAATGGAACTAAAATACGGAAATTGATTTCTTTTTTTTTTTTTAAATATTTTATTAATCTTAGAGAGAGGGAAGAGAGAAGGGAAGAGAGGGAGAGAGACATCCATGTATGGTTGCCTTTCACCTGCCTCCAGCCATGGACCTGCCTGGAGACCTGGCTAGCAACCTGAGAAATTGATTTCTTAATAAAAGGAAGTCACCACTCTGAAATTAAAAAAAAAAAAAATGCTTATGTTAACTCACCTTGTCTGCCCGTCCCATGAAAGAAGGTTTGCCTGCTAATCCAAGGCAAATGGCACACACAATGCTGGACTTTCCCGTTCCATTAGCTCCAATAATCATATTCAAATGGGGTCCGGGAGATACTTCACAGATATCATATGTTCTGAATTATAAAGAGATAAGATTACTAAGCAAAGCAGAAGTAAAGAATATTTTCTTCACAAAAGCATTTACATTATTTACAGGCATGTTCAAATTCCTTAAAAGCCTGCTAATATTACAAATTTAATGTTATTTATAGGTTAATAAACTAGAGGGAAAAAAAATCCATCACTGGAAAAAATAAAAAGGGTTAATCTAAAGAAAAACAAATAAAACAAAGACTCAGGTACAGAGAACAAACTGATTGTTGCCAGATTGTGGGTGGAGGGCGGGGTGGAAAAGGTGACAGGGATAAGTACAATTGGTACAATAATTCTAGACTAGTGTGTGTGTGTGTGTGTGTGCACAGGGTGGAGGTGGGGGGTCCAAGGTGGAGGCATAGGTAGACATGCTGCGTCTCTCCCTACAACCAAGAAGAAATACATCTACCTCAAAACTAGAGACAACCAGAAATCCCAGAATGTCAAGCTGCATGAAAGTCCAACAAACAAAAGATGTGAAGAAGAAATACTCATCCAGACAGGTAGGAGGGGCAGAGCCAGGACAGAGAACAGTTCAGTGGCTCAGCAGCTATGGTGGGACAGTGACTGTGGCCAACCAGCATTAAGCACAGTCACAGCATCAGACCAGACCACATGGCTCACTGTCCCAATGCCAAGGAGGGGGAAAGTAAAGCCTCATTGCTTCTGGCTGTGAAAACCAGTGGGGGCTAGCCAGGGGGAGGGGGTGAGAAACTTCCAGTCACTCAGCAGAGTCTGTTTGTTTAGAGGCCCCCACAGTCCTGGAGCATCTACAGACCCACCCACTCTGGGAACCACAGCCAGGGCAACAGCTAGAGAGGCACCAGTCCCATACAGGATGCAGGAGAGATGTCTAGAAAGGGCTGAGTGCTGAGCAAGCAGTTCCCTCTCAGACCCTCTCTGACAGAGCAGCAAGGTGGTGAAACGGATCACCCACACTGACGAATACCTAAGGCTCTGTCCCTTTACAATGTAATAGGTACGACAGCTCTACCTAAGGCATAGATGTAAACACAGGTGTCTGTCAAGTTGAGGAGACACAGAACTATGGCTTAAAAAAGGGAACAAATCAAGGTCCCAATGGGCAAACTTAACAACAAAGAAACAGTGGGCCTGACAGATGCACAGTTTAAAATGCTGGTGATAAAGATGCTCAGACTTGAAAGATATGCTTGAGTACAGCATACACAGAAAGAAAGAAGTGAAGGCTAGGCTAAGTGAAACGAAGGAAAGTAAACGTGAAACCAATGGTGAAGGAAAGGAAACTGACATTCAAATCAATGATTTGGAATGTAAGGAAGAAATAAACAGTCAACCAGTGCAGAAGGAGAAAACAAGAATTGAAAAATAAATAAATAAAATGAGGAGAGGCTTAAGAACCTCTGGAAAAACTTTAAACATGCTAACATCCGAATCACAGGGGTGCCAGGAGAAGAGGAAGAGCAAGAAATTGAAAACTTGTATGAAAAAATAATGAGATAAAATTTCTCAAATTTGACAAAGGTAATAGACATAGAAATCCAGGAAGCACAGAGAGTCCCAAACAAGCTAGATCCAAAGTGGACCGCACTAAGACATCATAATTAAAATGCCAAAGATTAAAGGTAAAGAGAGAATCTTTAAAGCAGAGAAAAGAATAGTTACCTACAAAGGGGTTCCTATAAGACCATCAGCTGATTTCTCCAAAGAATCTTTGTAGGCAAGAAAAGACTGGCAAAAAATATTCAAAAGTGATAGAAAGCAAGAACCTACAACCAAGATGATTCTATCCAGCAAAGCTATCATTTACAATGGAAGGGCAGATAAAGTGCTTCTCAGACAAAGTAAGGCTAAAGGAGTTCATCATCACCAAGCTCTTATTATATGAAATGTTAAAGGACTTATTTAAGAAAAAGAAGCATCAAAATTATGAACATTAAAAAGACAACAAATTCACAACTATTAACAGAACCTAACAAACAGAAATAAAAGCAAGGCCCTGGCTGGTGGCACAATGGATAAGGTGCCGGCCTGCAAACCCAAAGGTCGCAGGTTTGATTCCCCAGCCAGGGCACATAACCAGGTTGCAAACCAGTCAGGTCTGTGGCTGGAGGCAGGTGAAACGTAACCATATGTTGAAAATAAATACATAAATAAATAAAAGCAAACTAAGCAAACAACCAGAATAGGACCAGAATCATAGGTATGGAGATCATTGGGAGGGTCATCAGTTGGGAGGCAGAAGGAGATAAAATGGGAAATGGTGCAGGGATTGGGAAATGGTGCAGGAACTAGGAAACATAATTTGTGGGAACAAGCTAGAAAGGAGAAGTTAAGAATAATAGAGGAAAAGGTGAAATCAGAGAATTTGTATGTATAACCCATGGACATAAAGTAAGGGGAAGGAGTGGGATTGAGGGAGGGAATGTGGGTCTTGGGTAGAGGAAAGCAAAGGGAAAAGAATTTGGACAACTGTAATAGCATAATCAATAAAACATTAAAAAAAAGAATAGTCACAGGGATGTAAATTACAGCAGAGAATATAGTGCATAATACTTTCATAACTATGTATGGTGCCAGGTGGGTACTGGAAATATCAGAAGAAACACTTGGTAAAGTATACAACTGTCTAATCACTATGCTGCTTCCCTGAAACTAATGCAAAATAATATTGAATGTAACTGAAAAATAAAATTTAAAAACTAAATAAATGATATAAAAACATCATGAGGAAAATAAATTTCAAACGCCTGTTTCAACTCTAAGTCTGTTGAATAAAGCACATATGGTATTATTTATTCCTTTTTAACACTTGTAAGACATGAAAAATCTTATCAAAGCTACTATACGATAATTTAAAAATTTATGTAAGAGAAGCCATGGCTCATCAGAAATCTGTAATTTTTCATTTCATTTGTTTTAAATTACAATGCTTAATAGCAACTTTTCTTATTCTAATATTCAAAACGATCCAAATTATTTTTACTCTAATTAGAAAACTAAAGATACATATCAATTCATTGGTTTCATTTTTATTATTAATTCAGAAGTATTACATCATTTTCCTTTACTATGGTGCCAAGAATTTACTCATAAATGCAGTCCATGTTCAAATAAAATTTATCCCTGAGAGGAAATAAGAATGCATCAACACAGAGTAAGTGTGTAATACTCCCCTGTGCTAAAAAGCTGCAGTGTCTCAGACTTTACCTACAACAACACTATCTAATCCTTAGTAGTTGCCAAAGACAGCTTTGGCAAAATGTGAAGCAACCTCTGACTCTGATATTTTTCTAGCTTATCTTTGAATACCCTGAATTAAAAACCCATAAAGAATGTCCTATTCCCACAGGATTTCAGTTAGCTGTCAATTAATTTCCCAAGATTAAATATTTTACCTGCTGCTAAATTTCAAAATATAGTAAGTTTGAGTTGTTTGTATGGAAAATAATACAATAATTAACAGATAATAAAAGTATAAACTATGTTTGGCATACTCGTTAACTGTAAACCTATTTTTGCCATAGCTTGTATATAAATAATTTAACCAAACCCACTTCAACTGATACTCAAAAGAAATTAATAATTTTGAAGTGCCAGGTGGTAATTAAAAAAAAAACAAAAAAACGGTAAAGTGTATTTTTTTGGTAGGTTTCCAACTCCACATTTTTACACAGTATCTATCCATTTTATCTTCCAGACGCTTCGTTCTGTTAGCAACTGGATCTTGAAGGAACCCTCTCTGTAACAGTTAAGGTAAAACTAGTTGAGGAATTTCATACATCTGGAAAATTCCCTGACCCTGACACTCAAGCCCCATTCTTTTAACATTCAAATTTCCTGCTGTGAAATCTCAGTACAACTGTTTTACTAAAATAGTGATGCAACTGGTATTTATGAAAATAAAAACAGAAAAAAGCATGAGAATTTGTGGCCTATATAATATGCATATATTATAAACAGGAAGAGTAGCCAAAAGCAAAACAAAGCCCTTGTATTTAAAAAATTTAACTCTTCTGACTCTACAACGTTTATTGCAAATTCCCTTTTGCCTATGCTTCCCCTGAAACCGCTATTGCCAAAGGCCCACACTATGTACTTTGCCTGGTATCTCACATATTCTCTATGGCCTCTGGTAGTATCTACATACTGAAAATCAACCCAGGTGACCTATAAATGAAATCACCACCTCAATAACTATTTGGCTGTCTCACAACCTCAAACCCAACTAAACTCTCCATTTTTGCTGTCCAAGGCCACTCTTATGATCTCTTAGTGAACAGTACTATCATTCATCTCACTGCCCATATAAGAAACCTAGGTATTCATTAGTTTTGAATTATCTTTTATTCTACCATCTCTTTAACCTCTACCCACAACTCCCTCCATCAGATACCAAATCATGTTGGCAGACATGCAAATCTGATATATCTTATTAAAAAAAAAAAAAAAAAAAAATATATATATATATATATATATATATATATGTGATCTAGTTTCAGTTTTTTCTACTATCTCTCTCCCCTCTTCTCTAATCAGACCTCTAAATTCTACCTATGATGAATTTCTTTCAGTTTCTTCCTTCCTTTCTCCAGGCCTTTGCACATGCTGTTTTTTGGGCCTAGAAATCTCTCCCTCCACCCCCAACTCTATTTGACTTGGTTCACTAATAGGAATCCTTCCCTTGACCATTCTCTTCTAAACCATTTCAGTTTACTAAGCTTGCCTCTCTTATTTCATTCCTAAAACTTAAAAGTCCTTTCATTATGAAAATAAAACCTCACTTAGCTCTGCATTTTCCAGACAGATTTTTAATCCTCTTCACATCTAAGATTACTCTCTCACTCGTTCTTATATGACCTGCAGAAGTTTTTTCTTCCACTGCTTCATCAAAGGGTCAAAGATTTTGTACTTGCTAAAGGCAATGGGCTCTTTTTCAGTCCTGTTATCTGACTTCAGATATTTTTGAAACACATTTTTTCCCTTGCGTTCTTTAATACTCTCCCACGGTTCTTCTCTTACCTCCCTGAATAGTTTCTTCTCAGCCTCTGAATTCCTCTTCCACTCATCCTATGTAGACCTTCCTCTTCTTTATATTTCCTTTTAAGCAATCTCAACCACTTCTGAAACTTCAACAATCACCTATATGCATGATTCCCAACATTTTCCTGTAAGCTTCAGACAGTTAAAATAGTGCCTTTGAAAGATCTCTGTTACATGCCCCATGGGAAATCTCAAGTTACAGGATCCAAAAGGCATTTATTATTATCCTTCCCAAATTGCTTCCTCTTCTGAGCAGCCCCATATGTAATCAATCAGCCAATGCTATGCCTCTCCTTTAACCTTCATGGCTTCACAATCTGTAGCCAAATTCTGTCAGATCTCTTTCCTGTCTCTACTCCCCAGCGCTACTTCTAGGTGCAAATACTGATCATTTCTTGCCTTTGTCTTGCAAAGGCCTTCTTGCCTTCAATCTTGCACCCTTTCTAAATCCTTAACACTGCTTCCAGAGTAATAAGAATCACATGCTTAACATGCGTTCTGACTCTTTGTTTACTGTGGGAAGGAATCCCAGCTTCATTCTACAAAGACTCTCAGTAGCTTCCTACCTCCTCAGTAACACCTAACGTCCACATCCTGCGGTCCTATCTAGCATACTAAAATACTTGATGCTTTCTAAATAAGACACACTGTTGCAGGCAGTTCTGTCTACAGGCAGTCCTCTTCGCTTAAGACGTTTATAACGTCCATCTGTACAAAGCCCTTCCTCACAGTTGTGGGAGATATTAATCACCTCATCCTTTGTGCCCCACAGCATCCTGATCCATACATTATTTTGGTAGGTAATTCATTTGATGATCTTTCCTGATACGGATTCAAATAGTAATTCAGCTCAGAAGCTGTGTAAATGTGGGCAAGTGAACCTCAGTGAGCTTATCTCAGCCACAGAGATAATATAAAGCGTTGCTGTGAAGAAAGAATGAGAGCGTTGTATAAAGCACCTAGTCCTATTACTGGCATTCCAGGGGCTTAGGGGGGGAAATGTCCATGTTGTTGTTGCAATTGTTTCCTCTACGCCAATCTGTGCAAGTTACCAAAAAAAAAAAAAAATCCTGATCAAAAGAACTGTAAGGTGCTATACTAACACGGTACTTGTGTTTCAACGCATTACTAAATTCCAGAGTGATTATTAGGGTTATTCGTTGTCCGGAGGGAGAGAAAGGAACCGCGGATTCGTAGGGGTCAAGGGTCTGCTGAGGCCCAGCAACTGACACTAAGGATTCCTTTTCTTGCCCTTTGCAGCCTCCTACCAACCTAACTGTTGCTTTCTGGGAGCCGCTGGGGCCCGTAATTTTGTGAATCACACATTCCGTGCTTCCTCTGCAGGCAGTGATTTCCACCGGACCGAGACCTCATCTCCACGGCCCGGCAACGACGCCTTTGAAAAACGCTAGTGGAATGAATTTTTTTTTTTAAATCGTATCAGACGAGACACACACCTAGCACACCAACACAAACAACACTCCCCACCGGCTACGAAGATACGTACTGGTAGCCCCGTCACAAATTCCCGGCCAGACCCACTCCCACCCACCCACCCACCCCGCGCGCACGCGCTCAGGCGGCGCGCGCCCCCGGCCTGCCGGCCCCCTCGCCTTCCCCGCCACCGCGCGGCCTCCGGCCACTCACAGGAAGTTCTCCATCACGATGCGGACGATAGAGCCTTCCACATACGGTCCGGACGACGGCAACGGCACAGGCGGCGCCGAACTCTTACTACTCTTGCTCGGGACCTCCGAAGAGGAATCTCTCGGGAGAGATCTCTTGGACGCCAGAGGGGTTGGGGTCGAGGTCTTCCGGCTCGAAGTCGCCATCCTGGGTTCCCCGTCTCCTTCTCCTCCTCCCCGTAGCAGACCCAGTCCCCACAGACCTCCGGAGCCAGCGCCTCGGCGTCCCGCTCCCGCGCGAACAGTTCGGCGCGCGACCCCGCCCGAGAGCCCGCCCCGCGGCTGCGCAGTCCCCGCCCGGCGGCGTCAGCCCGTACGCCCCGCCCCGGACCTGGCGGACCTGCGCGGAAGGGGGACGCGGGTGGGGGGTGATGGTGGGGCTCCAGTGGGGTGTCGCTACCGGACCTTCTTTTTCTGTCCATTCCTGCAATGTTCGGGAGCACTGCTTTTCTATGTAGAGAACTTGTCAGTTTCATTTAGTGTGTTGAAAGCTCCGAGGAAGCTGATCCGCGAGGTGGCCAAGACAGGTGTTTGCAGTGGGTCGCTGGGGCGGGCTGAGGACCCGGCGGGAGGCACCCCCGGGCTTGCGTGGGTTCCGCCAAAGTGCGACGGGAGACGCAGGTCTTCGGCTCCTCTCAGTTTGCTTCAGGTCCCGGCACCTTAACAAATAAATAAATAAATAAACAAAAGTTTCCAAATGGCTTTCCTAAAGCGCCTAAGTAAGTCTCCCTTGCTCTCCAACATGTGGAAAGGCTACAGGGCGCAGAGTCCTCCTGTTTGCTTTCCACCCTTTGGCTCCCCAATACCCTGTTAAGGCCTCCTCCCGCGGTTTGTAGGAATGCAGGAGCAAGAAGGCTCTGGCTCTATTTCGAGGGTGCTTCCACTTAAACCTGCTTGCATTCATTTAGTTAACCCCTTCAGTAAAGATGAGGGGCACTGAGAGGTAGGCTTTTGAGCATTAACTCGCTAGGTCCCCTTGCTTGGCACCCTGCCAATAAACGCTTTCACCTCTGCACTGAAAAATAATTTTTTGAAAAAGAGGGGTGCTGAGGCAGGCCCACCTGGATCTTCATTCTCTTAACTATCAATGTCTGAAGAGGCTGGGGCTGCTGCAGTAAAAGAACCAGTCAAGGCTGCATGCCTCCTTAGCTTTGTGGTGTGGAGAGAAAAAGAACCACCAAAGAAAGGATAATTTCAGGCTGATAAGAGCGGTGAAGAAACTAAAACAATGAATTGGACCGGGGCGGGGGAGGGGCGGGGGGTATTCACGGAAGGGGGAGGTAGCGTTTGAGCTAAAAATCCTGAAGGATTAGAAGCCAAGTGCGTAGGGAAATGAGCAGAGTATTACAGGCAAGGACAAAGACTCATGCGAGAACCAGTGGGATGTTGGAGGAACAAAAGCCTGTGTGGCTTTGGTTGCAGTCAATAAGGTTGCATAGCACAGCCTTGCTGGTCCTGGCACAGCTGAATTTTATTTTAAAAGCCTTGAGAAGCCACTGGGTGGTTTTAAGCAGGATAGGAAGATGATCTGACTGAAGTTTTAAAGTGACTTCTGCGGTTACTGTTTGGAAGGAGTGGATAGTGGAGGTGAAGAGGCCATTTATAAAGCTGTTGCAGTAGAAACCCAGCGCTTTCCCAGGTCTCTGCTTTTTTCTCTTATGCACAGGGAAACCACCAGGCGCCTGCACTTGCAAAAACGAGAATAAATGCTTTGCTTTCTCTCCTGGCTTCATTGTCCATTTGTTTTATGGACTGGGTGAGCATATATTTCTCAGTGCTTGTAGGAGGACACTATTCTGTTGCTGGGTAAGACAAAGTTCTCAAATTCTAGGCGGTTTTTACTAAATGCTTTGGAGACTCAGCTGCAACCTGATGAGGTTGACCTTAAGTTTACCCAACTGCAAAGAAAAAAACATGTAATTAACCAAATAGTGTATGTAAGCAAGGGCTAAACCTCCCTTGTGGGAGAAAGATTTGGATATCAGTCACCTGTCTCCCTTACTTGTTGCAAATGAATAAAACTGCCTACCCACAATCACATCTTGTTCTTGATTAGAATGCCCCAAGCAGGGAACCCCTTGAGTCTGGTAGCATTGTCATACCCTAAATTGCTAACACACACAGGTAATTTGGTGTCCTTGCTTCAGATTCATAGAAGAGTCAAATTCTTTGAAGAATTGATTACATTTTGGGGGAATCTCTCCTAATGGGAAAATAATATAGCCAGTGGTAATGTAGAGTTGAGGGAAAGGAACCAGTCTGATAATTTGTATACAATCATCATTTCTATAAGTGAATTAATCAAATTGTGCTTATAAACCTGAAGGTTAAGAATGAGCCCATGAATGGGTGATGACCTCACATATGGACATATACTATGAGCTCTTGTCTAAACAGCCAGCCAGCCAGTCATACTCTACCATTCTCTTTTAAAAAAGAAAAAATTTGCTTTTAATTACGAAAGTAATACATTGCTAATAAAAATAATTTGGTAACACACAATGGGAAAAGTTATTCATAATTCCTTTATCCAGACTAATTACTGTTAAGATTTTGGTGTATTTTTTTACATTTTTTACTTGTAAATGTATGGTATACTCCTTTCAATTAAGAAAGAAAAAAACAAAAAGGGGATGGATGTAATACAACAACAATAAAATTAAAAAAAAAAAAAGAAAGAAAAAAAAAGATGCAGCACAAATTATAGATACTATAATTTAATCCTCCTTTCTCACTGAACATATTGTGAATATCCTTCCATGCCATTAAACATTTTTCTATGACATAATTTTAAGTAACTATATAGATGTATTATAATTGACAAATGGCTTTTCTGTCCTTTGTATGCTGGAAGTCAGCATGAACCAAGGATACTCTGCAGACTATATATATAATAGCTCAGTGCTGCCTAACAATCTTAAAAAACTTTAATGCATCCATAAAACATACATGTTTATTTTGCCACATCTCGATTCTTTAATTCCACTGATGAAAACTGTCTTGCAAAGTGTGGTTGTTAAAGAGGCAGAGGCAGAGTTCTTCAGAATAATTATTAATTAACCAGAATGTGTTAAGCACAGAGCAGAAACCAGAAACCATTCATCTATATTTCTACAGTCAAGAATTAACACTGCTAACAATTTGTCTTGATTTCATCTAGTTTTTTCTATAAACTACTTTTTAAAACTTTAAACATGAAACATATGAATCAATTTTCCTTTTAAAATTAGAACAATGAAGATAAAATTAGTGTGCATTTGCAATTTTTTTCCTCAATCTTGTTCCTGCACTCCTTACCTCCTAGTTAAATACTCTTACACACTGTTCAGCATGGAAGGTAATGTCCTTCAAGGCTATTTTAATATGTCACATGTGTTTTAACCAGAAAAAATGTATAGTAATACTTTGAGTGTGGCTACATCCAATAAATGTATTACATAAACTCATCCTGTATTACATGTGTACATTATTAACAAAAATATAAGAATAGTTATACAACTTGGTTTTTCAAAAGTGTAGTTTTGAGATATGTCCATGTTGACTCATATAAATTTGGTTTCCTTTTAACTTTTCTAGGGTTTTGTATATCATACTTTATGCATAACTCTACTGATTTGACATATAGATTGCTTCCAATTTTTCATTTTTACAAACGTTGCTTCAGGCAACATCCTCAGACATGTCTTTATGTGTATGTGCTAGCATTTATTTAAAATAAATACCAAGGTTTGGAATTGCTAGACCATATATCAAACTAATTACTTGCCTTCAGTTTCTTGGCATCATTGCTTGTGGCCAATTTCTTTGTAACTGTGATTAATCAAAACAAAATTTCTTTGTTTTTCCCCCTCTCTCTAGCATTAGCTTATAAAATTAGGATAGTGATTATTTATTCACAATGAGAGAAGAAATCACAACTTTAGCACTACTGACATCTGGGATAAGATATAATTCTTTGTTGGGGAAGAGAAGACAGTTCTTGTGCATAGGATGGTCAGCAGCACCCTTGCCGTCTACCCACTCGGTACCAGTAACACCTTCCCAGTTTTGACAACCAAAAATGTCTCCAGATATTGCTAATATCCCTTAAAGGGTTAAATTACCCAAGTTGAGAACCACTGCTCTAACCCTACCCACTCTTTCAGAGCATAGAAAAAAGAAGTCTTCTATGAGTTTAACTGTGTCTAAATACCCTAATTTCTAAAGAAATTAAAGGAAATGAAAAGTTCCTATCTTAGTAATGTATATGCAAATATCTACCAATGTTCAAAAGAGTAAATACATCATTACCCAATTGGGTTTATTACAGGAATTCAAGGTTGATTAAATACTAGCAAATTAAATCAATTAATATGATTCTTCATATTAAAAGGTTATAGGAGAAAGATTGAAGCAGAAAAAACATTCAATTATTTTCAACACACATTCATGGTTAAAATTTCTAGAAAATACAAGTAAACTTCCTTTAACCATTAAAAGGCAAGCCCAAAAATCTGTAACAAATTCTTATTCTATGATGAAATAATCTTTTAAATTCTGGAACAAGTCAAAGATGATACTATTACTACTTCAATCAAGCCCATACTGGCTATTTTAGTCTGCTAAGTAAGTTAAAGAAAAAAAAGGAACTACAAAATTTGAAAAGCCAAAACTGGGCTTATTAAGAAATCTAGTGAAAGAAAATGATGGTAGGCAGAATAGTGGCTCCCAAAGACACCCACATCATAATCCCAAGCACTTGTAAATATATCACCTTACATGGTAAAGAGAAATTTGGAGGTGTGATGTTAAGGATTTTAAGATGGCGTGATTATCCTTGATCATGTATGTGGGTCCAGGATAATCACAAGGGTCCTTATAAGAGGGAGGCAAGAAAATCAGAATCATAGAAGATGTGACGATGAAAGCAGGTATTAGTGACAACACAGTTGGAAGGAAGCCATGAGCCAAGGAATGTGAGAAGCCTTTCAAAGTTGGAAATGGCAAGAAATGTATTCTCCCAGAGTATCCATTGAAAGAACACAGCCCTGCTAATGCATTGATTTTTAGCCCCATGAGATCCATTTTCAGAATTCTTTCAGAAATGTAAGATAATAAATGCGCTGTTTTGAGCCACAAAAGGAGTGTAGTAATTTGTTACAGACACAATGGTAAATAAATGTAAATATGGAGTCTATTCCAAGAAGTAATAGAGATCCTAGTGATTTTACTAGATATAATTCCAGGTGAATCAAAGACTTAAAGGTAATAGGCAAAAGTTCAATTTTTATTCCAAGAAGTAATAGAGATCCTAGTGATTTTACTAGATATAATTCCAGGTGAATCAAAGACTTAAAGGTAATAGGCAAAAGTTCAATTTTTTAGAACAAACCACATGGGCCATAATGGTATGGTTTGGTTAGTTGGGCATTGTTCCACAAAGCAGAAGGCTGCTAGTTCGATTCCTATTTGGGGCACAAGCCTGGGTCGAAGGTTTGGTCCTCAGTTGGAACAAGTACAAAAGGCAACTATCAGGCCCGAGGAATTGCTCTGTCTATGCATGTCTGGACCTGCCCTCTGGGTCAGCCAGGGAGACAGCCTTGGGGTTAATCTTATCCCATAGCCCGGGAACACTAAGCCTCAAGGGTAACCAACTTGGCCACTGATGTCACCTTGGAGTACACAGCTTCTTTGTTCTAATGTGTATATAAATCTGTCCTTACTGTAAACTAGGCACGCACACCACTGTTGTGAGAAAGGGGAGAAACTGCATGTTCTAGCTGATGGTCTCAGCACCTGGCCACGTGGAAGCAGGAGAGAGGGGTGGAGAGATGCCTGGTCTCCCTCTCCCTGCGATCTTAACCTAAGTGCAACTGTAGTAGGAATGGGACAGCCAAGTGTAAGCACGCTGGCACTCTAGCTGTCCAACCACGTGGTCATCAGCCTGCCACTGTAATAAATCATACCAAATCTCCTGAAGGCTCCTTGTAAGTCCTTGTTTGGCACCGGACCAGAGGCCTGCCCACTATCAGAACTGCAGTTCCCCTTCCCAAGACCTCCTCACCTGACAAAAGGTGGCAAGAATGAGATAGTGAGGTGAGTGAATGCTTTCCCCTGGTGGGACACACAAAGATAGGGCCGTCCACAGGAACGTTCCTGGTAGCTGTTTGGGAAGCCATAGAGGAGGAGATGTTCCCTGACCAGTGGGATGAAGCTTCTCAAGTGCTCAGAGACTGGCGGGAAATGGCTTCCCTAAGGGCATGGTTGTTCCTAACCATAGTGGCGGAGTTGCATGTGCAGGCAGAAGAGGACTTGAAAGTCTGCTTGCAAACTCTGGAAGAAGACTTTCCAGAGGTGGAGGCAACGTCCCTAGCGCTGCGCACAAGTGTTCCTCTATTGTACGCTCACCCGCTAAAATGGCAGGCGCAGCATGTGACATGGTTGGGGTGGGGGATGGGGCAACTAGCGCCCCCACGGGCCAGGTAGCTGGTTACTTTTGCCCTGTACATGTCCGCCTGAGCAATTCCGGGATTTGGCAGAGCCAATGCCCCAAAGGAAAAGGATAAAACACAAGGAACCCTATTTTCAGCTACTGTCAAGTGACCTCCTGCTGCTAACTCAGCTTTGTGATTTAACTGACCTTCCAACCAAGGGACCGGGACGGGAGGATCCAGAAGAGGCGGAAGCCAACATGGCGCCTGCGGAGAGGGGCGCAGGCCAGGAGTGCAAGCACCCGCCGCAGGGGAAGGGGGAGGGGGGCGCCAGGCAGCCTCCCAGCGCCAAACCCGAGCGCGAGACCCTGGGACCGGATTTGCCACCTCGGGCCAGCAAGCAGGGGAAACAATACCTGTGTGGCTCCTGCAGCTGTGGGATGATGGCGTTGATAACCTCCATGTTACCCTCGCGGAGAGGGACAGCTGGGCGCCATTACGGTGCATCTCTATCCAGCAGCGGATCCAGAGTCCTCGGAGGTATGGAGCACAGGTCCAGGATGAAACCACAATAAATTGGCTGATGGCCGTTATTAGAGATATTTGGGAGAATGTTGAACTCCCAGAGGCCCTGTGGAAGTGGGGAACATATAGGGAACTAGTCCAGGTACTCCTGGGGCTGGGCATGGAACAGATGGCTTATGCTGCCTAGTATTGCTCTCTGGATGATGAGACAGACATTTACCACCCATATGAAGGACTTGGTCCTTACCTTGGCCAGCCAGGTACTTTTCGCTCACTAGCCGTGCTCCTTAATGTCTGCACAGGGTGGTGCATTTATGACATCACCTCCGCCCTCGAGGAACTAGGGGATGTGGAAATACGTAAGTGGGAGCAGGGCATACATCCGGAGCAGCGAGCAAATCCCTCCGGAATACCCGGAAAGGCCCCGAGGAAGGCAGGAGGGCCTATGAAAATGTCCCACTGGAGAAAATCGATGGCCTGCTGAACAATGCTCTCCTGTCCCTGTGGCAAGAACTGAACCCTGAGCAGAGAGATGTTACCCCGCCCAACTGTGGAAGGGAGCTGAGACTTACTACTAGCTTATAGAGAGGCAACTGGCAGCTACGTAGGCTGTGTTGCAGGCTTGTAAAACCGTAACTGGAGAACAGCGAGTAGCAGTTGGGGGGTGGCTCAAGCCTCCACACTGGCCAAGTGGGGAGCACGTAGAGCAAATAAGGAGACCAACCCCTGCAACATTAGCAGGCAGACTACATAGGTCCTTTGCCCAGGGCCAAGAGTACCAGTATTCCTTAATAGTTGTGGGCTGTGGCCCCCACAGAGCCAATTTATGGCAGACCCATTGAGTGAATGCCTCATCCATGTGGGGCGGGGGTCAGGCCCGAAGAATGTCTCTTGTCTATGCATAGCTGGACCTGCCCTCTGGGTCAGCCAGGGAGACAGCCTTGGGGTTAATCTTATCCCAGAACCTGGGAACACTAAGCCCAAGGGTAACCAATTTAGCCACTGATGTCACCTTAGGGGTGTACAGTCTCTTTGTTGTAATGTGTTTAGAGCTTCCTTTGCTCCAACGTGTATATAAAGCTGTCCTTACTGTAAACTAGGCATGTGCACCACTGTGTGGGAGAGGGGGGAAACCATTCATGTCCTAGCTGACACTCCCTGTGCCTGGCTGCATGGAAGCAGGAGAAGACTGTGCAGAGATGCCTAGTCTCTCTCTCCCTGACCTGAGGTCATTAACCTAAGTGCAGCTGTGATAGGAGTGGGACAATCAAGTGTAAGCACGCTGACACTCTAGCTGCCCAGCAGTGTGGTTGTAAGCCTGCCACTGTAATAAGTCATACCAATTTCCTGAATAATAAATCATACCAAGTTTCCTGAAGCCTCCATGTAAGTCCTTGTTTGGCACCAGAGAGCAACCAATTGATGTTTCTCTCTCGCATAGATATTTTTCTCCCTCTCTCCCTCCCTTCCCCACTTCTCTAAAAATAAATAAATAAAATCTTAAGAGAAAACAGTACAAAAAGCAACCACATGGAAATATCTTTTAAAACACAGGGTAGGGAAGAGTTCCTTAAATAAGATAAAATATATGTAAACCGTAAATAAAATTAAAAGGTTATTAATTTATAAATAGTAAAAAATAAGGCCTTTCATGAATCTAATTCACCATAATGTGAATGGGGATGGGGACAACTAAAAAAAAAAAAAAAAAAACGATACTTACAACATTTAAAACAAACAGCAGCTTAGTATATGCAATATTAGAGAATTCCTATGACTCTATAAGAAAATGATACACACTCTCTGCACCAGTAACCCCTTAAGAATAAGGAGGAACATTGTGGGGAATGGGTGGGGAGGGGGACAGAGGGGAGCAAAAAGGGGATGGATGTAATACAACAACAATAAAATTAAAAAAAAAAAGAATAAGGAGGAACAAAACTGTGGGGGTAATGAGATAGGTTATGTGGGCAAAGGTCTGTCAACAATAAGGGTGTCCATGTAAGAAATATGCAAATCTGTAAGAATTTTTATGAGTATATTCAAGCTAAACTGATGACAGTTGTTAGGAAGCAAAACCTCAATGGATTGAAAAGATGCTTCAATTCCTGGCTGGGTTGGCTCAGGGAACTGAGCACTGGCCTGCAAACCCAAGTGTCACTGGTTCAATTCTCAGTTAGGGTGCATAACCAGGTTGCAAGCCAGATCTTCAGCCAGGTCCCCAGCTGGAGGCAGGTGAAAGGCAACCATACACTGATGTTTCTCTCCCTTTCTTCCTTCATCCCTTCCTCCCTTCCCCTCTCTCTAAAAAAAATAATGAATAAAATCTTTTTTAAAAATGCTCCAGAAAGTGGCAGTTTTGCACCTTAATTTATACATTATTGTCAAAAGAGGAGGTATAAGGGGATTACATGAAATTGGTGATATATTAGGGAGGTAGGAGAAAGCAGAAGCAGGGAAAGGGGAACTTTGAGATTGGATAAAAAGGTAAGATGATTGATACACACTTCTTTAACATATGCAGGTACAGGAAGTTAACACTCAACATTGAGCAAGATAACAATAATAGTGAGGGGGTTTGTGGTCTCCTGGTGTGGTGCCTATGCTTTAAGGGGTCCAAATAAAGGAAATTTGACATTTCAAGGAAATGTTATTGTAGATGCAAAAAGACAATAGACAGTTTCAATTAAGGTAAAAATTGACTTTTGTCAGGGAAGATTCTAGCCTAAGATATGATTGCCCACCATGACCTGCTTTTAGTTAGAAAAGCTTTTAACTTCAGACCATCCTCTGTGGTTTATTTTAGGCCTCTGAGTTTATAAGGTAGTCACATAGGCCTCCCCTGAACTTGTAGGTTTTAGTTTGTGGTCCCTTTTTGTCCACAAGGGCTACAGAACTATCAAGCTGAAAACCAGCTTGATCCAACATGGTATCTAATTTCACTGTGTGGCAGCCCCTAGTCTCATTACACACTCATTGTAATACATTAGCATTCTATACAGTATCACCAGAATCAAAACCAAAAAGCCCCTATACGAACACAACATGGCTTACAGGACTCTTCCCAGAAGTCCACCCCTTTCCCAGAAAAATCCTAATATTTTTCCCCCTTATTGAATCCCCTACCCCTGATAAATGAGCCTCAATAAAAGGAAAATCTCACTGAGAAGGGGTTTCTCTGTGTCGAGTAGCCACTCTCTGATTCACTGCTTCACTAATAAACTCTCTTAACTTTAATTTTTTTTAATATTTTATTCATTGTTTTTAGAAAGAGGGGAAGGGAGGGAGGAAGAAAGGGAGAAAAACATCCATGTATGATTGCCTTTCACCTGCCTCCAGCTGGGGACCTGGCTGGAGGCCTGACTTGCAAACTGGGTATGTACCCTGACTGGGAATTGAACCAGCAACACTTGGGTTCATAGGCCAGTGCTCAAACCATACCAGCCAGGGCTAAACTCTCTAACTTTAAATTCTAAAAAAAGAGGGAAGGGAGGGAGGGAGGAAAGGAAGGAAGAAAGGAAGGAAATGATATATAGTCCAATATTTTAAATGGGCAAAATAGGCCCTGGCTAGTAGCACTGTGGATAAGGCAGGTGAAAGGCAACCATACATTGATGTTTCTTCTCTCCCTTCCTCTCTCTGGAAATAATAAATAAAAATTTTAAAAATAAATAAATAAATAAAATAAAAATGGGCAAAATATTTAGGCATTTTGCACAAGGTGAAGCATGAATGGTCACAGGACATGTGATAAGATGCTCAATTTAGTTAATTAGAAAAATGCAAATTAAAACCTCAATGAAATAAAATTTCATAATGATCAGACTGGCAAATATTAAAGTATGACGCTAGCAAATTTTGTCACCCATCTCTACTGGTAAGGGTAGTGGAAATTGGTGTAGTCAGCTGGGAAGCAGTTCTTCGTTTAGTTAAGTGTACATATCATACAAACCTGCAATTCATATGTTAGATATATAAGCAAAACAAAATATTCACATGGTTACCTGGATACTTGTAGGAGTATAATTTAGCAACATTGTTCACAATAGCAAAGCACTAGAAAGAACCCAAGTGTTTATCAATGATAGACTGGATTAATCACAGTATAATTATGTAATGGAATACCATACCATAGAGAAACAAACTACGGCTAGAAATTTAACATGACTGAATCTCAAAAAGCATAATTTTGAGCAAAAAGACAAATCATACATGATTATACATACAGTGACTTTTGATATGTGGTACTTCCATAATCATTGATATATATATATATGTATATATTAATTTACTGGCACTGATTCATGATTAATGAATATATCATTTTACTATCATTGCTAGATATAAATGTGTATACATATATACACATTAGAAAAACATGATTTCTTCCTTGTTTATCTGAAAATGTCATTATTTGCTGTTTTTTTTTTTTTAAAGATTTTATTTCATCATTTTTTTAGAAAGAGGGGAAGGGAGAGAGGCAGAGAGGGAGAGAGACATCAATGTATGGTTGTGTTTCACCTGCCTCCAGCCACAGACCTGACTGGAGACCTGGTTTGCAACCTGGTTATGTGCCCTGGCTGGGGAATCGAACCTGCAACCTTTGGGTTCACAGGCTGGCGCCTTATCCACTGTGCTACCAGCCAGGGCTATTTGCTCTTTTGAGTGATAAAATTCCCAATTGGCATTATTTCATCTCAAAATGTTTAAGATACCATTCTACTGTTTTTACACCTTACTCATTATTGAGAAGTTTGATTTTAATTTCCATTCCTCTATAGTTTTTCTGTCTTTTTGTTTATGCTGAATCTCTTCCCCTTTGGTAGTCCATAATTTCATAGTGATGTATTTAGGTATGGATATATTTTTGACTAGTATTGTCCAGAATTGGTTGGATTTCCTGATTTTGAGCATTTTTAGGCATGTCCAATTCTAAAAGAGTCTAAAATAGTCTCCTTTTGGCCCTGACCAGTGCAGCTCTGTTGGTTGAGTATCATCTCACAAAGCAAAGGGTCACCAGTTTCATTCCTAGTCAGGGCACATACCTGCATTGTAGGCCTGGTCCCTGGTGGAGGTAACCATTCAATGCTTCTCTCTCTCTCTTTTACCCACTCCCTTCCCTTCTCTCTAAAAGTAAACAAATAAAATATTTTCCCTTTGAATGTACTCTCTCCTCTATTCTCTTTTTGGAACTTTTATTTTAATACACCAAGTAGTTTCATTCAATGTCTCCTATTTTTCACTTCTTTATCTCTCTATATGTTGCACTCTGGTTTGTTATTTTATATTCTAGTTTACCATCTCTCTTCTATTAGATGTACTTAATTAGATATTTGCCTTTTCCATTGAATTTTTAATTTTAATGACTGCATTTTTTTATGACAGAAGTTCTATTTGGTTCCCTTTCAAATCTATCTGCTTGTTTTTTCATGGAGTATTACCTTTTGTTATGTTTTCAGTGCTTTTTTTGGGAGGGCATCTCTAATAAATTTTAGAACTGAATGGGAATTACAAACAGCTTCAAGGGAACTACGAAGAACTACAGGGAAGCTACAAAGAACTTACTGAGAACTACACTAGTATTAAAAAGGATATAAAACTAAAGTGTCTATCAAAAAATTCTGATCCTGTGAAGTCTTGGGTGTCTAATTCTATTGTTCATTGACAACTGAATTTTGCTTCTAGTGGACTGTCTCACTAAATGCTTCGCAGTTTAGAAATGTGCAGTTTTTTTTTTTTTAGTAAAGCAATTTTTTTTATTGTTGTTGTATTACATCCATCCCCTTTTTGCTCCCCTCTGTCCCCCTGAAATGTGCAGTTTTATGTGGGAAATTTGTACAGGTTGGGCTGGGCACATGGCTCTCTAAAGAAGGCCTGCATTTGTTTTATACCAGGTACCCCAAGCATATCACTAACCAGGGACATATTTTCATATTAAAATTTTAGTATGTGGGTTTTTGGACCATGAAGTTTTGATGAACCAAAGAGAACTACATTCCTTGTGATGTTTTTAAATCCACACACATATTTGTACTAAAATAAATGATTTTATTGAGTTTTTGTTTATTTAATCCAGATTTGTTGAGTATGAGAGGCAGTGGGAGTACAAAATTTACTAAGTGACCATTCTTGAGAAGATGAACTTGAAAACAAAAAGTTAGGTATAGCATGATAAATTTTGCTGGATATATATATATATATATATATATATATGGTAAGTAGCATAGAAGAACCATTAATAGTGGCTGGAGTAGGAAGACCAAAGGGGAAGACATTGCCCAGGTGATGATGAAAATGAGTCTTGTATTGCTACTAATAAGAAAAAGTTAATCCACTCATTTACCAATGGGCACTTAAGCTGTTTCCAGCACTTGGCTATTGTAAATAATGCTGCTATGAACATCGGGGTACATAGGTTCCTTTGAATTGGTATCAGGATGCTTGGGGTATAATCCCAGCAGTGAGATTGCTGGGTCAAAAGGCAGTTCCATTTTTAGTTTTTTGAGGAAATTCCATATTGTTTTCTACAGTTACTGCACCAGTCTGCATTCCCACCAACAATGCACTAGGGTTCTCTGCATCCTGGCCAGCACTTGTTATTCATTGGTTTGCTAATGAATGGGTCAAAAAACTGTGGTACATTTACAGATGGAATACTATGCAGCAGGAAAAAGAAGTTTCTACCTTTTGTAACAACATGGATGTAATTGGAGAATATTATACTAAATGAAATAAGCCAGGTGGTATAAGACAAATATCATATAATCTCACCTAAAAGTGAAACTAATGAACAAAACCAAAAAACAAGCAGAACAGAACCAGAGACAGGGAAACAAGGAACAAACTAACAGCGACCTGAGGGGAGGGAGTAGGAAATAATGGGGGGAAGAAGAAGAGTCTTGTCAAAGAACAGATATAAAAGACCCATGGACATGGGATTGACTGTGGGAGGAGAGGTAGTAAGGTGCATCATGGGAGAGCAATGGGGAGCAATGGAACAACTGTAATTGAAAAACAGTAAAATTTTAAAAAGTAAAAAGAAAATACTGATAAAAAGATGAGTACATGGTTGCTTTATCCTTAAGATGGCACTATAAACTCACAATTTCTATATAGAGAAAGAATACATAAGAACAACTGCAACTTATCCAAAAATTTCACTCAAACCTTATAATATAAACTTTAATTGCTCTTGTGTGCCAGACACTAAGTGCTTGCATGTATTATTTGCACTTAATCTTTATAGCAACCTAAGGAAGTATAGTCAAGTATTTGCCCCATTTTGCAGAGTAGAAATAAAGCGGGGGTTGTAAGTGGCTTGCTCTCCGTCACAAAGCCAGGATGTAAACTGTGCATTTAATCATTATCACCTCTTTGTAGTAATCCACGTGTTGAAAATCCAACCATATTAGAAGGATCGGTTACAAGATCTTTTATTTTTCCCCCTCCAATTCTAGTTAAATTGCACAGAAAAATATGTCTCTAGCTGGAAATAAGTCTGAGTCCATGTTCGTAGGTCTCCTTTGGTTGCTTTGCCCAGACTTGGGCCAGGAGGCTGGCCCGGCCCTCCCTGGTCAGAAGCCCTTCCTAGGCCTTCTCATAGCACCCTGGGCATGAGCTCATGGTGCTTAGCACTCTGAATTGCCCTGGCAGGTTTAGATCTGTTTTGCTCACTAATAGGTGAGCATCTTTGTAGCTCCCATACTTGGTATGATGGTTGGAGCATAGATTTCTCAACAAGTTTTTGCTTAATCTTTTCTTTCATATTAAACCAGACCTTTTATCACATTCACTATTTTCTCAGTCTCCTCTTTTTCACTCCCTTCCATACAGAAATAATCTCTGACACAAACAGCAGATATAGGAGAGAAGGCAATTATGTGAAGAAGCAGTTTCTATCCAAAACACTTGTGTGTTTAGGTGAAAATTAAAATAAATGTAAACACAGGGTTTAAATGTTGAGCAATACCTATTAGTATGCCTCCCCCCTAAGACAGTTCTAAACCTGAGAAAACAATATTGTGCTTACTGCCATCCTTCCATATTTCCATTCAGGTGAAGTATAGTTAAAATGAATGCAAAGGCAACTTGGAAAAGGAAAAGAAGTATCCCAAAAGAAAATCCTGCAAAAGGAGCATCAAAAGGACAATACATGAGAGAGAGAGTAAATTAATACATTCACCTTCCAACCTCTCTCTTCTTTGATAGGAACTTCAAGTTGTTTCTGAGCAATAGCTGGTGATAATTACCTCCTACTTTTCTGCCCTAATTCCATAACTAGTTCCCAACTCTCCCCAACCCCATGATTCTCATAGTTGGTGTCCTAAGTAGTATTTCTGGTTTGGCAACCTCTGGGTCACTTTTGGAGAGTAGCCAACAAATCCTCTTGAATGAGGGAACTTGGAACCTTTCAGTAGAGTTTAAATTAGTAGTTGTCAGGAGGGTTAGATTCAGAAGGCAGACTTGCAGGGATTAGAACACAAATTTGGCAGTGAAACAGACCCAAGTTCAAAACTAGGCCCTACACTAGCTGCTACACTTGAAAGAATTCACTTTCCCTATTTATAATGGAAATATCACTCAGTCTACTTCATGGGCTGTTATCAGGATGATAACATGAATGAATTCATGTAAAGCTCTGAACAATGTCTAAAAATAGTAAATATTCACTAAATGTTAGCTATGATTATTACTATGGATTTATGTAATCCATAAACAAGGAGACTGATGAATGATTTAATTTTTACCACATATTATAAACTCCCTACTAATACACTAGATATTAGGTCCTAGAGGCACAATCTTAATTTCTTTATTCAGCAGCTATAACTAAGCTTTGAACAGGAATTATACTTTGAGAAAACTATACTGTTTAGTGTTGGGTCCTCCTGGATGGTAGTGGGGTGTGGAGCCCCGAGTGGGCCAGGGTAAGTCTGTTAAGATCCGACCAGAAAATTGGGGCGGCTGGGTGCATGCAAGTCCCTATGCTGTGATGGGGGGATCCTGGAGGAATTTGGCCATAAGGTACAATGTTTGAAGCTAGCAAACTTCCTTCACTTGTTTTCATTAACCCGCATGTAATCTTACCCTCCCTGTTTTTAAGGAGCCACCTGGAGTCCTTGGCGTCTTCTTGTCTAGCTGACCATGTCCTGGGGCAAGACTTCTGCGTTCCTTCTGTTGATTGTGTAAACATAGTAACTCCTATTCCATAGAATATTCTTCTTTCGCAAAGACATGTACAGGCTTCCCACCACCACCGCCACCACCATTGTTACTCAATACATATATACCTTTGCTGAAAGGTATTGCTCGAGGCATTTGTGAAGCTTTCAGACACTTGCCAGCCTTCTCTCTTCTAGCACCAGCTGCTTGGGAAGGTTCATTTCATCCGTGGCACTGAGGGATCTCTGTGGGTTCGGGGTCCCCACAGTTTAGTATGCTGTTGAATTGGTCAACATCTTAAAAATCTTCCTTCCTCAATGATTCAAGTCTTTTTTAGGGATTTCCCTGCTATGATAATTAATCATCATGAATAGAAAGGATTTGATTTAGAAAATTTTTCTTTACTATGAAAGTTAACTTATTTTCTCCACAAACCTCAGGATGTTTATTTTGTACAGTTGAGTATTTTTAAGGAAGATTTTATTTGTTTATTTTTAGGGAGAGGGGAAGGGAGGGAGAAAGAGAGGGGGAGGAACATCAATGTGTGAGAGAAACATTAATCGGTTGCCTCTTGCACATTCCCCAACTCAGAACCAGGCCCACAACCCAGGCATGTGCCCTGATTAGGAATCAAACTGGCAACCTTTTGCTTTGTGGGACAACACACAGCCAACTGAGCCACACCAGTCAGGACTAGTTGAGTATTTTTGTTTTCTAAGTAATGCGGTGTTCAGAGAGGTATGGTGCTCTTTACAGATTAATTTACAGACTTTATACTTCTTTAGTGGGAAATCCTCCCGACTCCATCAGAAGAATGGCTTTTTAGGCACACAAAGCAACATGAGGTTTGGGCTTTGAGGTTAGAGAGACCTGACTCTGAATTCCTTCACTTAGTAGTTGTGGGATCTTAAGTTATTTTTCATTCTTCTAAGCCTTGGTTTTCTTATTTTTGAAAAAAGTTACTATCTCCATCTACGAGGATGTTGAAAAGGTTAAGTTCATTCATTCATCCATCCATCCATCCATCCATGTATTTATTTATTGAGCACCAACTATATACCAGACATTCTTCTAGATACTAGCACTACAAAAGTAAATAAAACAAGACAGAATTCTTGTCCTCCTAACAGTATAAATTCTAAAATGATAAAAAAAATTGGGGGGGGGCATTGAAATAAAAAGCTCTTTAAAATTAATTATTCCATTAATGTATATAGTACTTTTTTTTTTTTAAAGACTTCATTTATTATTTTTCAGAGAGAGGGAAAGGGAGAGAGGCAGAGAGGGAGAGAAACATCAATGTATGGTTGCCTTTCACCTGCCTCCAGCTGTGCATCTGGCTGGAGACCTGGCTTGCAACCTGGTTATGTGCCCTGGCTGGGAATTGAACCAGCTACTTTGGGTTCGCATGCCAGCACCTTATCCACTGTGCCACCAGCCAGGGCTGTGTATATAGTACTTATGTCACTAATAAAAGGCATAAGAAGCAATTAATTGTGGCAGAGTAGAGATTCAAATTAGAATCTGCATTCTAATATCTGTAAAGATGTTCTGACAACAAAACAAATAATGTGGAAGTGAATTCATTGCCAATGAAAAGATTTTTAAATTACTTTTTATTAGGTAATCTTATAATTTTGTAATAGCTCTGGGTATATAAACATGTATGTACAATTTTTTAACATGTAAATGAAAAGCAGTAGTTAATTATAGCTGATGATATTTATATTACTCAAAATCTTAGTAAAACATGTTATAAAAATCAATAAAATTGTTTGACACCTTTAAAAAATTTGGGAGTGTACATACATCATTATTTTCAAGCTTGCTTTATAAAATAAAGAGTGCAGCTTCTATCCATGTGATCATAATGACTTTCAAAAGAAGTTTAAAAGGGGGATAAAGCAGGTAGCATTGCCTTGTAATACAGCATTAATTAATACTGACTTACCCTGGGACACTCATAAAAGATCTTTTGTTACCACCTGTAGTAAAAATACTTAAAATTAATACTCAATTTCTTTTACTAAAACAGAAAATAAGACTTTATATTCTTCGACAAACTTCTTACCATAAAAACTGCATTCATTTTGCAGACATTACTGACACCCCACATTATTTCTTTACAAATGTTTGTGATATTTGACATTCAGAACGAAACCCACAGTCTCAATCTCCTCCCTATACATTCACTGAATGCAGAGTTACTTGAGCACATCTCATCTTGCCTGTGCCCTTTGTCTTATACTTTAAAAGTGATGACAATACAGTGCATTTGTATTTTGAACTGGTACCAAAATTAAGATGATTGATCTATGCAAAACCAGCAGCCTGTACTTCTAGAGACAGTTGTCATATGAAAAAACAAAAAAGGCCCTGAGTCAGTATTTTTTGCAAAAGTAATGAAGAAGAGTGCTCTGAAGTTATTTTATAACTTATGAAATAGTTAAGGCTGTCCAGTATTCAGTTCTTCTGTTTTCATTTTGATTGAAGAGGTATGGCTTTTGTTTCGTTAATCCAATTCAGGTCATTTTCTAATACTCAATTTCATTTAAATCTTCAGAATATCCTGATGATTGCTGAGTTATATCTTCCATTTCTGTCAGGAGACAAATAATAATAGTATTCTCAATTTTTATTGTGGAAAAACACTTCATTTGCATTCTTATGATTTGAGACTATTTCAAAATTCCTTTTTAATCAAGTTTATTTAATTGGGAAAAATACTGTTACCTGCACAGGGTCCTGCTTGAAATTTAACATCATCAATGGCAATATCACTTCTTATTGACATTCCCCGAATGGCTTCAAAAATTATCTGAAATACAATGAAGCTTGAATTTAGAAATACAGCTATCCTGATAAAATAAGACTGGTTGGTAACAGATCCAGGTTGCATGGGTCTAGAAGCTTAGATTGTTCTCAGGGACCCCTTTTAAGAAAAAGAATACAAAATTGCAAATTCAAATTTAGGTATAAAAGAGAATGCTTATTTGGACTTTTTTTTAAAAAATTATTATTTTTAGAGAGAGAGGGGTAGGGAGAGAGGCAGAGAGACATCTATGTATGGTTGCCTTTCACCTGCCTCCAGCCAAGGACCTGGCTGGAGACCTGGCTTACAACCGGTTATGTGCCCTGGCTGGGGAATCGAACCAATGACCTTTGAGTTTGCAGGCCGGCACCTTATCCACTGTGCTACCAGCCAGGGCTCATTTTGTATTTTTGATCAATAACAAAGTCAGGTTCTACCTTAACACTTTAATAAATTCCCCCAGGAAGTAGCATGATTAAAATTTTACTTGATAACCATTTTTTCCACAAGGATTATCTGATGACTGGAATGTCATTGGAAGGCCACCCATATATTTTCCATGTAGAATGAGCCTCCAATCACAGCAATACAGTATTAGTAATATATACTAAATATAATACTAAAAACCATTTCTACCTGCCTACCCCCACTGATGATGAACACATTTATCAGAATAGCAAGTGGTCAACAGATCTTTATTAAAATTTGGTAATTTGGCCTATACTCTAAAAGCTTGGTCTGGATGCCTGATGCAGCTATTGAAAATAATAGCTACATCATGTCTTTATAGTGATATGAACTAGAGACCAGAGAGGTTTGGAGGGAATATATTTTTAGAAACGATAATATTTTAAAATATTTTGGTACTTTAAAGTTTGTAAAACCCTTTCACATGCATAACCTTATTTGACCCTCACTCTAACTCTGGTGATGTCCTTGTGGCAGGAATATTGCCCCATTTTGAATATATATACAGTTCAGAGAGAATGAGATTTTTTTCCAAAGTCACCAAGGCTTGTGACATCCAGGAGAATGAGTATGTTTCAGAACTTTGGAAGGGAGTGTAGAACAGTGTCTTAGGGATACAAACTTTGGAACCAGTCAGATCTGGGATCAATTCTCAGTCTGCCACTCACCAGCTGGAAGTCTAGCTTCTCCAACTGTAAACAGGAGATATGAGATCAATGGGAAGGCCTTATGCACAGCTCTCAGCACTGTAAGTGCCTGGCACATAGAAGGTAGTCAGTCTATTTACACAGATCCTAGGATGTTTTGAGGAAATTTGTTCTGTCTCCACATAGTCATTTGGGAAACCTGGGGAGTCACTAAATCCAGAAGAAAATTCCCCATGGCAGATTTATGTCTGTTTCATTCTAAGCTGAAGAGAGTAGCCTGGAGTGTTCCTTCTAGATTGTGAGCAATAAATTTCTCAGGCCATCTGTACCCTTTGAACTTGAGCACTCCAAGATACCACCCCAGATGCCTCACTACTCTGTGCTCAAAAAACATTTAAAAGAACCTGTCACCCAGCAAGTTTAGTACCTGCAAGGCTCTATATTTGAACCCCTGGGCTTAGATGCTGAGAAGTCACCCATTTCCCCGAACTCAAATCCTAGAACTTGTGTGCATCAGCATCATTTGAGGGTTTTAAAAAACATCAATACTCAGGCTTCACCTGAGAGACTCAAATTCATTTAGTCTAGAATAAAGATTTTCCACCATTTGCATAAATCAGCATCACCAGGAGGGCTTGCTGAGACACATGTTTCTGGGCCCCACCCCCAGAGTTTCTGGTCAAGAGCTCTGAGGGGGGACCTGGCACTGCCTTTCCAGTGAGTCTCGTGTTAGGTGAATTTGCTCCTCTGGCTTTACTGCTGGTCCCAGGGCTACTATTTTATTTATTTATTTATTTAAAAAGTTTGATTATTTTTAGATAGAGGGGTAGGGAGAGAGGCTGAGAGGGAGAGAGACATCAATGTATGGTTGCCTTTCACCTGCCTTCAGCTACCCACCTGACTGGAGACCTGGCTTGCAACCTGGTTATGTGCCCTGGCTGGGAATCGAATGAGCGACCTTTGGGTTCGCAGGCCAGCACCTTATCCACTGTGCCCTCAGCCAGGGCAGGACCATTATTTTAAAACACCTGAATCAGCTATGGTGCCCTAATAGCCTAAGAAAATCAATCCATCACCTCTGGATGATGATCAGTTATATTAGGAAGTTTGTGAGTGATCATCTACTTTCCTTTTGTAAACAGACATTAAATCACTATCAGAATAATCCTTGGAGCTATCTGTTATTTTTTACTAAGTTCCTAGATGGGTTTGTCCATGCAAAGATAATGGGCCATCCCTGGACGATGGCTCATCTTCCCTCTGTCACTTGTTCTTTAGCAATGCTGCACCCTGGCCACCAATTGAGCTTCTGCAATTCCTCCCCCTTTAGATCCGTAGACAAATTATTGTGGCTGTAGGTGGTATAAAATTAAGTCCTGATTTTTATTCTCTTCCCAGGAAGATTTAGGTTTAGAACAAGCAGCCTGTGGTTAAAGTGAGAGGTAGCAGTCCGGGAGGCTTATCAGCCAGAAGCAAGGATAAGGAAGGAGGAAGCAGGACTTTTAGTTGAAGGTCACTGAATTCCTCAGAGCAAGTTCAGAAAGAGTTTTATCTCCCCAGAGTTTTCTGAAGCTTTGGCTTGGGGTGGGCAGGCGTAGCCAGTGGCTATGAGGAGGCTGCTACTGATCTCTAGACAAGATTGTCGGCCCAACCTTATTTATGGGAACGTAAAAGGCCCATTCCTATAGGTGCCCAGATTCCCTTATAATATGGATCCAGTAGGATGAAGGCCTTATACAGTACATGAGCAGACCGAGGGAGAGATCCAGGGTTTAGAACGAAGACTCTCAGTTTTGCCCTGGTTGGGTGGCTCAGTTGGTTGGAGCATCACCCTGTAGACCAAAAGGTTGCAGGTCTGATTCCCAGTCAGGGCACATACCATACCTAGGTTGTGGGTTCAATCCCCTGCCAGGGTGCATGTGGGAGGCCACCAATCAATGCTTGTCTTTCACATTGATGTTTCTCTCTCTCTCAAATCAATAAACCTATTTAAGATAAGAAATATATTCAGTTTTTTTCTGCATTAATGCAGACAGAGGTTTAAAAAATCTATTCAACCATCTACTCTGACAAACAGTCTTACAACACAAGCCCCTTTATTCGGCTCAAGATGAGTGAACAGATGCAGCTGCAGCAACTAATTAGGTAATACCATGCTTCCAAGAAAGGGAGACTCTGTTTTAGAGATTTGTAGGACACATAGAATGTACTTGACACCCAAAATGTACCAAGATAAAAATAGATACACTTTCATTATTGAGCTGCAAAATCACTTCATGCAGAAACACCCAAAGCTATCTCTCCCTGCCTCATTTCCCATTCCCTGCTTAGGCTTAATCAATATAGGCTAATTAAGTTTACTCTTAAACAAGTACTGCCTTTATCTACAACCCTGAAAAAGAACAAAACTTTCTCTTTTGTAGCAAGCAAACTAAAGAATAAAGCACAGCGGGAGCTTCCAGGAACCTGCCTCATCTCTTCTGGCTCACCTGGTGCTGCCTCTCACAGCTGTACTCAATCAGCGCTCGGAGCCAGGAAATGCTCTGTTCACCTCTTCTTCTCCACAACAGGAGCTCTCCCGTGTCGCCTTCTTTTTTCAAATAAACACTCAGCAGGCCAGTCCCCGCTCCGTACATGTGGTAGAAAAAGGTCAAGCAGTGTTTCCTGGTGATTCCTCGAAGAGGCCCTGACAGGAGGTGGGCTTTCTGTCCATACACCATGTGGGAGGCCTCGATGTACATGTAGTAGCCTTGAGAGCAATACAAAATCAGGGAGTGTTAAAAAGGACACAAGTTACCGGCTCTTCTGTCTCTTTTGAGGAGCGTTCCTGGAAACAAATGAGAGTAAATGGATGACTTCACTGCAGTACTGATAAAGGATATTATCATTTTGGAGAATATACATAATCCAAGGAGAACAAATATGCTACACATTTTAGACTATCATAATTTTCTTCACTTAATAATTTATAACTCAGTTTAATATATAGGGGGTGATTAGTATACTAGTATTAGGCCAGTGTTGTGGCAATTAACATATCAGAATTTATTCTACTAATTCACAGATAATATTCTGGAGCTTCCAGCTACTGGTTTAGGGGAATGAGCATAGATTTCGTAATCAGGTAGATCTGGGTTCCAGACTTCACTCTAGTATTTGTTATTTCTGTGATCCCTGTCTAATTACTATGTTCTTTGAACCTACATTCATATTGGAAGACAAGGGTTAGTAATAATACCTGAGCTACAGAGTTGTGAGAGTTAAACGCATGTGTGGTGTATGCCCACATGGAATACATACTCAAATATTAATTTCCTCTCTTGCCCTATTTCCTGAAATTTTTGTGAGACTTCTAGTCTAGAAAACATATTTATATGACATTTAATATTATTATGTATGATAGTTATATATTATATATTATACACTGCATATATTCATTATATAGTGTGACACTATATGTTTCTGTTTTCCTTTCCTAATTTTAGTTTGTTTTCAAATGTGCTGGTTTCAGGCAGAAGCAGGGTTAGTCAGCAGGTGAACAGGGTAGCAGCGTGTTGGAACCAGTTTCCACTGGCTCCCAAAAGCCCATGAAGTGACTTTGGTGGGTAGGTCCAAATGACCTCACACTGGTAGTTTGAAATGGGCCACGATGGAAGTATTTACACTACCAAAATATGACATTCCTACAAATCAGTCCGCCCTTCCTGAAAAATAGAGCTGGTTGATGTTAATTAATTATCATCAAGTCACTGAAATAGGGCAATATATGAATAGTGATGACAATTTGCTGAAAAGTTCTGATCTCTTCTACCTAAAAAAACATACACAAATATTTGCATGCATTATTATCTTCTTTGCCAATGCTGATTTTCTTAAATTGATGATATAAATACTCTTTACAGTGTTATATCTCTTTATTGTTTCATGCAGGTATTAATAGATACATTGAGGGGAAAAAGTAAGAGATTCCAAATAATGCTTGCAAATAAACTTGTTGTTAAGTATCTTTCTTTAACATTAAAATTTAATTAATGAGCTCTGATCATTTCCCAAAATGCAGAGCTTGAGATATCCTAACCAAAATTCATCAGAAGCCCCATCAACCTTCTTCAAAGCATTCCTTTTTTCCCTTTCCCATTTCCACAACCAGACTGAAAAGTCCTATAGGCTATTGAAAGGGTAGGAGACAGTCCTGCCCAATTATAAAGTTGTGCTCACTTTGCAACCCCCTCCCCCCAGTAATCATTTGTAAATCTGGACTGTCAGAGCCCTGGATGTGGCCTTCACTGCAATAGAACATCCCCATGATCTGCTTTAAAATTTGGGAAAAATGCTGTGTCCGTTTCTGGAGTGCTCACCAATCACATCCTCATTATTAAACCTAGGGTTGATTTTTAGCCCTTGCCATTCTTGTGCCATCAGTAACATTAGACGTAGGAGATCACTTCTGCCTCCTACAAGTACTTTCTTACCTTGGTTTGCACGATACTATGCTCTCCTGGTTTTCCTCCCATTTCACGGGCCACACCTTTGCTAGTTAACCTTTCTTCTCTGACTTGTTCAGCTGGGGGTGCTCCAAGATGCAGTTCTTGAACTTCTCTATTCCCACTCACTCCTTTGACCTCATCTTGTTTCATGGCTTTAACTACGACATATGTTGTCAAATCTAGATTTTCAAATCTTTGCTGAAATCCAGACTTGTCTATTAAAACTGCAGAATGGACATTTCCACTTATTGTCAAATAGACATCTCAAACTGAACATGTTCAAAACTAAACTCCCAACAGCTTTACGTTAAAGCTTATTCCACCCTTTCTAGTTGGTCGGGCCCAAACCTGGGAGTCATGCACCACTTCACATCTCCTCTTACTCCCTACATCTAGGGTGTCAGGATTCCTGTTGGCTCTACCTTCAAAATATGCCTAGAGTCCAGTCATTTTCCTTCTTTCCACTTCTAGTAGTACCGCCTTGTCAGAGCCATTATCATGTCCCACTTGGATGAATGCAACACTTTCCAACTAGTCTGCCTGCTTCTACCTTTCTTCTCTACAGTCTGACCTCGACACAGGAGCCATGATGAACCTTCTTAACAAAAGCTAAAATTTACCACTGCTCTGTTCAAAACTTTTCATTGGCTCAGCATTTCACTCAGAGTAAAAGCTGAAGGCCTGACCATTACCTTTAGGGCCCTATACAATAATCTGCCCATTTTCTTACCTCTCTGCTGTCTACTACCTTCCTCTCCTACTATCTTTCTCCTTAATCACTCTGTGTTTCATGGTCACACTAGCCTGGAATATGGTAGATATGCTACCACCTCAGGGCCTTTGCATGTGCTAATCCTGCTGCCTAGATTATTTTTTTCCCTATAAACTCAGGTCTCATCATTTCACCTCTCAGTCTTTGCTCAGCTATTACGTTTCCTATTAGGCCTATTTTGACTACACTATTACAAACTACAGTCCCCATCCTTTGGCACTCCTCATTCCCTATACCGTAATTTATAATTTCTCACAGCGTGTACTGACTTAATATACAATATAACTTTTCTTATTTTTTTGTGTTTATCTGTTTCCCTCCTCTAGAATACACAAAAGCAGAGATATTTCCTGGTTTACTTTACTACTATGCTCCCAGGTCCTAGAACAATCCCTGGAACATAGTAGATGATCAAAAAATATTTGAACGAGCAAATGAATGCACTTTCTCCCACAGCCCAAAGGCACAAACCACTTTGAACATGGGCTGAGCACTCAGCTCTACCAGCTATGTGAGAGTGTTGGCAGTGAGATATGCACTTGATTAGGATGCTTCAAGGCAAAACTAGCACAAACCTGAGTTTTACTATGAGGTTTGTCCTGAAAGTATCAAGTGATGTCAACACAATTAAAACAGTTTGTGCAGCTGATATTTTTGCGACAGACATTGTAAAATTAAAATTGTATCAAAGCAAAGGTTCTCAAACTAGTTCTGTACCATCTGAATTTTTTTTTTTCCCACCAAACATACATAAGACATTTCTTTAGCTTCATTAGTTACTTTCATTCTTTCACTGGCAAGAAAATTACTGCATGAGAAACACTGGGGTTTTGGCACTTTCAGCAATAAAGGAAACATTGTTCTTTTCTTTAAGAGTTTCCAACTTAAGCTAGGCTAGATATAAACAAATACAGATATATATAATCCTAATAGAAAGGTATATTTAATTTGATTCCATGGAAAATAAGGTCAAAGCATGAAATGGCCATGGTTTATTACCTAACTAGGTACAAAGACATCCTGTCCTATTCTACACATAAGTCAGTGGCTCAGTGGATTGAAACCCTATCTTGATGCGTGTTTAACCTAAAAAACCATTTCCTTCCAAAATAATTCTTAAGGAAACAAAAAGAAAATCAAAGAAAAATAACTTCTGTGCCTGGCTTTGGGAATTGTAAGTAAAGATAAAACACTCAATTTGGGGAGGGAGGGAAAGTTTCCTCTGAAAGATACTGTCATTGGGAAAATGGCAAGTAGAACATATCAAGGCCTGAAGCATCAAGTCTTTTCACGACACAAAGAAAAGCAACAGCTCTCTCATGAGTGAGAGATGACCCAAGAAGTGGGGATCCATTATAAATGAGAGATGACTCAAGAAGTGGCTTTCATCTAGTGATAATATGAGTCCCAGCCACAATTGGTCTGAGGCTCTGGAAGAGAAAGGAAAAGCTCTAATCACCTCTAAGATTATGCAATTGAATCTTTCTTTCCTGAGTACAATGCGATGACCACTTAGGCTTCAGTGCATGAAGTCTTCATTACTCTGGCAATGTTTTTACCTTATGCACCTCTGGTCTCAGGTATCTGGCTTAAGCCTTTACCTAAAGGTTTCCAGTTCCAGACCTCTTTGTGTTTAGTACCATGAAATAGGAAATAAATATCCTAAGCGGTTTGATCTGTGTAAATGTGCTGTTTTTGGCAGGAGGGTAACAACAGGGAAATTTAAGTACAACATCCTTTCCAGGGCACTGACACCAGCTAATTTCTTGAGTAATGCTGGCCCTTCCAAAAATCCTTCAGGGATATAGTTTCTATTTTAAGCACATATATGTATTCCATAAGGCAATACTGATTTAAAACCATCTAACCAACAACTATACCTACAAATAAGTGTAACATATTTGTCAGCTGATCAAAATTTGTCCTTCTGATACACAAACCAATTATTCCTCTTGATTCCATTTTTTTTTTTTTTTTTTTTTAACTTGCATGTGACATTTCCTTTCCCCAGAAAAGGTCAGAGCTTCCTGGAGAGGCAGTCTGCCTCACACATGTTTGGAAAGCAGAGAATAACCCTGTGTGTTGACAAGTCTTGCCACATTGCTACTCCAAATGCTGTCAGTCTCAGTAAACAAAAGCTCTAGGTGGAAGCCAGAGAGCCCAAGTGTTAAAACATCAGACAAGCTCACGTGTTCCTGCACATGAAGGATTCCAGTCTGGGAAAGGGATTATTAACTGGAAAAAACAAATCACTTTCTCTCTGTGGGTCATTGTTTAACATTCAGGATGAAGGTTCCGATGGGTCTGCTGGGAGGTCAGGGTCCCATCTGTTCTTGGCACAGCAACTGTGATGTGTTGAGACACGCACCGTATTCATAACTTGGAACAGGGAAGCAGATGTCCACCAGTGTCGCAGCCCCCTTTCCCCAGGGCGGGAAAGGAAACCAGGTGGCCTGTGCAAGGCCATGTGGGATGAAGAGCTAGCTGTGCTCCTTAAGCTGTAAGACGATTCGAAACCAGGAGACAAAGACATCTTTGGGAAGAACAACAGCTAAATGTGTCCCTAAAATTGTCTTTTACCATACATTTTAAACAACTTTTAAAGTTGGTCATAAAGGAGGAGCTATTGTTTAATAGGCAGAGAGTTTCAGCTTGGAAAAATGAAAAAGTTCTGCAGGTATAGTATATTGGTGATGCTTGTACAACCATGTGAATGGATTTAATGCTACTAAACTATAATACACGTAAAAATGATTAAAATGGTAAATTTTAAATTATGCAGATTTTACCACAATTTTTAAAAAATTGTTATGGAAGCCTTCTCTGTGTAAGTAGGATCTGATATTATAAGAAACTAGTGTGATGAATTATTGAAAGATTGAAGGACACTGGAGATTTTGATAATCTGGAACAAATCAGGTAGCTACAGACTAGTTGAGTAGCATCATTACAGGTCTATCAACTACCTACATTCTTAAAAGACGAAGATTTGAGTTAGACTGATATTAAATTTCAGCTATAAAACTAACACATTAAATATATAGTTTTGATTTTCTTTTGTCTGACAGCACAATTTTATAAATAAATGTCATTTGGCATTTTAATGTACCATTGCTATTTCTATCACACAAGAAGAAAATGTTCTTAGAAATAAATGGCTTCTACCTTTACTTAGTAGCATGTTGGAAGAAAATTTAATTGCCAGGAATCCAGAAGATGTACTGAAACACTTAGCAGTACAAAAAAAGAAACTGATGATATCTCCTTCTCTGGAAATTGTTAAGAAAATGATAAAGAGCTGCTTTTCCAGGATGTAGTTGAGGCAGCAAAAATGGAGGACTTGACTTTTAATTTAGTTACTGGTGAACTTAGTGAGCTAAGAAATATTCCAAGCCCTGGCATAGTGGATAAGGTGCTGGCCTGTGAACCCAAAGGTGATTGGTTTGATTCCCCAGCCAGGGCACAAGCCAGGTTTGGATAGCAGAAGCCTGGCACAAGCCAGGTCTCCAGCCAGGTCTCCAGCCAGGGTCTGTAGCTGGAGGCAGGTGAAAGGCAACCATACACTGATGTCTCTCTCCCTCTCTGTCTTTCTCCCTACCCCTCACTCTAAAAATAATAAATAAAATCTTTAAAAAAAGAAACATTCCATATCCATAGAAGCTATTTCTTACTAATCTGGGTAGTTATCTATTAATTCAGGTATTCTACTATCTTCTAGCTACAAAATTTCTACTAACTTCAGGGCAACTAAAACAATTGTTTAAAATTTGTTTGACAGGATAACATCAAATAAATGTTAATAAAATTGCAATAGCCAATAAAACCATGGGAAATTTGTTAAGACTTGTCTTTATATTTTATAAAGAAACTATGTCAGGAAACTTACTGATTCTACTATGATAGAGCTACTCGAGTAGATGGTGGCAGGAAATGGATAGAGAAATAGACAAATCCTGGGAAGTCCTTCCCATCTCAATGCAAGTGGAGGTCCATCTGTCATAAATTCCTTTATTGTTTTATTAAATAAGAAATCAAATCATGGGGTTAGAATATTATTTTTAGCCTTTGTTGTTGTTCTACTAGAATGACATGTTCAAGTCAGTCATCTATGACTGACTTAAACATTAGAAATGTTTTCAAGTTTTATCTATCCTTATATGACCTACACTATTATTCAGTTAATAATTTTCTTTAAATAAATTCTGTTTTTATTAAATACATTTATTCAAATAGGAAACTCATTAATATAAAAACAGAAAACAAATATAAATAATGAAATAATGGTTTTGATGTAATGATTATATATTTTTCTTTTACATGGGTATTACTATAAAGTTAAAAAATATTCATTCACCTACTACTTGAGTTACTCAGCAGTAGTTTGGAAAACATTGATTTAAGGTCTACCCAACTACTAAGTCATTTTACTTGTAGTCATAGGCAATAATTTTCTGTTTATAAAAGCACAAATGACACAGAAGAATGAGTCCAAGACACTTTCACAGATATGAATATGATATTATAGAAAAGACTTATTAATTGTACAAATAATGATATGATTCATTTTAACGGAGCTTATATAGTATCAAGCCTTTTCACAAATATAATCTCAGGTAATCATCATAGCAACCCCCAGAGATTAGCAAGACATCCATTGTTATCTTTATTTCACATATGAGGAAACCAAACCTCAGAAAAGTTATGTGACCATACCCCAGGTTATGCAAGCAACAGGTGGCAGGGTCAGCTCACTCTTCATCATTTGTCTTTCCACTAGACTACACCATGCTACCCCTTAAAATTTGGAAAGATTTATTGCAACTCCAGTTAGTAAGTCAGGAACTATAGTTCCCTTGGAATTGTTATATATGACGACTTGCTGATTTTGACAGACACACAATAAATTATTTATCTACATGGTGGCTTTTCTGAGCCTTTTTATTTAATGGATCTATATTTACTGACCATCTAATACAGTTGTCTATGAAACAGCTTTGAATGCCTCTTCTCTTTCTATTTTCTTCTCATGTATATTTTCCAAGTAAAAATTGATAGACTTAGGATGGAGAGTGAAAAGGTAGAATGCAGTCTATAAGTACTGCATCCTTGGAAAATCCCACAATGCATTGTACTCCAAAGGAATTCTGTTAATACCAATATCAAACAAATACCTTCCGGTCATCAAGGACAAAGATACCATATTGCTGTTCCAGAATTTGAACTTACTACTTCACCAATGTATAGGATAGGAAGTCCTGTCATTTTTGTATCCTGTCATTATTTTACTCTGGTATTCGAAAAAAGAGACATAGAAAGGATTTAGTCCTTAAAAAGACTAAATGCAAAAGCATTAAATCAACAAAGCAGGTGACAGGATATCCCTTTTCTGGATGTAACTTCATTACTGTTTAAGTTGTACATTTAATCACAGACAAGTCTGCTGTCACTTCCCCAGAATCCATGCTGAGAATTCTTAAAACTCCCTTGAATGAGTTTTAGTGTTTTAATATTTAAAATGTGTATGTGCTTTAGCTGGTTTATAAGATCCTACCGACCTGTAGAATCCTATAAGTCTATGAACTGTTAGTAATTTGTTGAGCCAATTAAAATGTTCTTATTATGTTAGACTATATTCCCTATTGAGGAGAAATTCCAGTGATATTCATCTAAACAACATTACATTTACTGTATCAATCACTTTACAAAATATGAGGTGATTATCAAGTTGTTTCCATGATAATTAAATAAAAAAGGCATTTGCAATGCTTTGTTATTATGATAGTTGGCCCCAATACTTATTATTCAAGATTGAGAGTCATAAAGAAAAAGAAGAAAATTACATAGTTTCTCAAGCAGTTGATATCCAAAGGCAGTAGAAATGTAAATTTTAGTCCTGTCATACTGCCCCTTGCCAAACAATAAAATACCATACAATAACATAATCTCAGATACAGCCAGAAATGTCAACGAAAGAGTACAGTTGAAAGAAGCCAGAGACAAAGATTTCATACAAAACACTATGATTGGTTGATTGCAGTACAGAAGATAAGAGTAAATGCCTTCTAATTCTGAGTAATGTATAATAATCATGTTCTTAAATAAATGATACTGAAAGACATAATACCAGAGACATCTCCTTCTAGTTACGTTGAGTAATTGGTAACAGACCTATATTTCTGCTGAGAAAAAAATAAGGCCAAACAAACAAATAAACAACAACAACTCTTTTATGGCTGTTTTAAAGCCATAAAAGTGCTTCCCAAGCAGCAAGGACTTGAGAGATCAAGATCCCAGGGGAATAGGAAGGTCAATGGAGTGAGTTCAACATTCCTCAAACTGCTTTTCACCTTGGGGATTTTGACTATTTGGTTCAGAAGTCAAGCAGAGAGAAGCTAGTAAGAGGGAGAGAAAGCAACAGATCTTACTACATTGGGAAGACAATAACTCAAGTTCAGGGCTACCCAAGCAGTCAAGTCTTGAGAGTCAAGTTTTGTGAGAAAAAAAAAAAGAGGCACAGAAAGGAACCGCAGTACTTGGCAATCTTCTATTGAGGCAGGTGCCAAATTCTTAAGCTTCAGAGGGCAAGGGGCAAGAAGACAAATGCACAATAAAGTACAGTTTTCATCAGTCTCAACAGCCAAAATGGAAGCTTAGGGCATACTCAAGAGAAGGTCTGCTAATAAAGCCAGAGGTCAATCCAGCAAGCAGAATGGCAACACCACCACATTAGTTCAGATCTGATTGGAGTGAGGTGACCTGCTTACTCAAGTTGGCTATTTAAGAATAGGTTGAATTCCCCTCTGGAGGAAAAAATATCATAAAGAACTCCATAATTTTATTTTACTCACAATGCCTAGTACTCAATCAAAGAACCATATATTTCAAGAAAAAGAGACAAGGTGGAGAAAATGGACAACAGAAAACAGAACCGCATGTGACAAACATATGAAGCTATCACTTAAGGACTGTAAAACAACTATGATTAATAATTTAACACTATAAGCATTTAGTAATATGTTCAAGAAACAGATGACAAGATGGAGAATTTCACTAAAACACTTAAATCTATTAAAAAGTTACAAATCAAGAACCTAGTATAAAGGAACCATGGACATGGACAACAGCGGGGCTTGACTTTGGGGGGAATGGGTGGGTGGGGAGGGGGACAGAGGGGAGCAAAAAGGGGATGGATGTAATACAACAACAATAAAATTTTTTTAAAAAGTTACAAATCAGAGGAGGGGTGTGAAGTTTTGGGAATGTCAGAGAAAGAGCTTCTGAAAATCTGTTTCTCTATAAAAGGCAAACACTGGCAAAAAACCAGAGGCAAATTAACGTTTTTGGAACTCTGGAAATTAACTAAAGGCATGTACAACATAGGGGTGTTTACTCAAGAAAAATGAACAAATCTTGCTAAGAATGGTTAACTTTTGACTTGCCCCAGTCCCATATTTATCTCTTCTACTCCAAGACAGACTTGAAAACCAATAACTTTACAACTAAGGTATCTGTGAAAAACAACAGCCTATAGACACTGTTAACGGGCAGAACAGTTACACAGTGCACCAACACCTCACCCCCAGAAAATTGTCCTTATTTGACCTGTTTGGCAGCTTATGGAAAAGCTCCATTCTCAAGGCTTGCCTTTATTTAACCTGAGTAAGGCAAACCTTACTCTGGATGAATAGTCTTATCTCCAGAGCATTTGTTAAAAACAATCAGCTAAACAATTATTTAATATTTCAATTACCTGATGTGAATGAACAATTAAAGCTGACCAAAAAAATTTAAACATAGGGAATTGGATGTCTGTAGGGGGCTTTGCTAAGCTCCAAAATATGTGTATGGCAGTCTAGAAAAACATACACATGTGTAGAGCTGTGCATATACCCAAGAGAGAATCGAGAAGGTCCTAATCCATCACCTCTGACTGACTTTGAGGCTCTGCACAAAGCAAGAAGAGAAGACTCAGGTAGAGTTGTAAACTGCCTGCTGGAGCATTGAAAACATGCCCCAACACAAACACAAAGTACCTTTGCAAGGGCTACAAGGCATATGGGTTCAGGGTATTTAAGGAAAGTCTCTCTTCAATCATTAGTTGATGAGTAAGCTAACTGAGCATATTCTTCTGTGGCCACACACAAAAAAGAATTCAGATTATATAATTAATCCAGCAAAGTCCATAAATAAGCAAACAGCAACAATGACAACAATAACAACAAAAATAACAACAAATAGCATCATCAAAAAAATCCTGGGGCGGAGCTGCCATGTTATATTGTTTTAAATGTTCAGCTTTCAAAAAAACAATGATAGAATCTACAAAGAAATATGAAACTACGGCCAATACACAGAAAAGAAGAAGCAATCGTAGAAATTCTTAGGAAACCTAGACATTGAACTTATAGCCAAAGATTTTAAGTCAACTATTATATATTTGTTCAAAGAATTAAAAGAAATAATATCTAGGTTATTAAAGGAAAGTTTGAAAAAGATATAGCACCAAATAGAAGGTATCATTAAAAAAGAGATGTTTTTAAAAAAATAACCAATAGAAATTACAGATTTTAAAAGTACAGTTACTGAAATGAAATATTTACATGAAAGGCTCAGTGGCAGAATGGAACTAACAGATCAAAGGACCAGTAACCTTGAAGGCAGGTCAACTGAAATGATCTAATCTGAGGAAAAAAGAATGAAAAATGAATGGAGCGTCAGAAGCGACTGGGGCAACATCTATTGTACCTACATATAAATGTATGCTGGGAGGTCCGGAAGGGAAGAGAGAGAAAAATCAGTAAAAAGAACATTAGAAAACATAATAGCCAAAAATATTTCAAACATAATTTTTTGAAAATGTTATTCTATACACCCAAGAAGATCAAACAATTCCAAGTAGGATAAACTCAATGAGATTCATACCTAGAAAAATCACCCTTAACTGTTGAAAGACAAAGAGAATTTTGAAAACAAGGGAATGTAACTCATCATATACAAGGAATCTTGAATAAGATAGAAGATTAACAGCTGACTACTCATCAGAAACCAGGAAGGCCAGAAAGCAGCAAGATGTCATAATTCAAAAGCACTGAAGGAAAACAGAATTCATAACAAGAAAAATCATTCTTCAAAAACAAGGAGAATTTAAGATATTCCCAGATAAACAAATACTGACCATACCTATTAAAGGGAGTCCTATAAGCTGAAATGAAAGAATACTAGATTGTAACTCAAATCCTCATGAAGAAATAAGAGCATTAATAAAGATAACTATATAAATATAAATAACAAAATAAATGTAGTTTTGTTTTCATCTCTTTTCTTATATGTGATTTGAAGGACAACTGCATAAAGCATAAATTTAAAAATTGTGTCTATGAACAAATGACATAAAATTATGACAATAGAGTATACAAAGGACAGAGGAGAGAATAAAGCCATGCTTTGTATACCATGAAATTAAATTAATATTAATATGAACTAGATTGCTTTAAGATATTGATTTTAATCTCCAAGACAACTATAAAAAATAATGTAAAATATATATTGTTAAAACAACAACAGAAGATTAAAATGGTATATTGGAAACACAATATACCATTGAACACAAAGGAAGGTATTAAAAATGGATGAGTAAAGGGACCAAAAAAGGCATAATATATACCAAAAACAAATAGAAAAATGGCAGTCATAAATTCTACCTTATTGGCATTTACATTAAATGCAGTAGACTAAACACTCTAATCCGAAAGTCAAGATTGGTAGAATAAATTGTTATTTTTAAAAAATGTCCAATTATATGTTATCTGCAAGAGACACACTTTAGATTCAAAGCCACAAATAGGTTGAAAATGAAAACTTGGGGAAAGAAATATACCATTCACACAGTGTGCAAGAGAGAAGTGGAATGGCTGTAATAAAGTCAGACTAAATAGACATTAAATAAGGAGAAGCCACTCCCTACCCACCAGGATGGCTAGAGTTAAAAACAGGAAGTAAGCTTGGGTACGTATATGGAGAAACTAGATCCTTATACACTGCTTGTGGGGATGAAAAATGGTGCAGCTGCGTAGAAAAGAGTCTGGTCATTCCTCAAATGGTTAAACATAGAGTTACCATGTGATCCAACAATTCTACTCCTGGGTATATACCCAAAATAAACAAAAACCTATGTCTACACAAAAACAGTACACAAATAAAATGTCATCATTATTCATAATAGCCAAAATATAGAGACAACCAAAATGTTCATCAACTGATGAACACATAAACACAATGTGGTTTTTCCATACATTGGAACATAATCACAATAAAACCAAATAAAGTACCGATTCATGCTCCAACATGGATGAAATCTGAATAAATGAGTGAAAAGATAAATGAAAAAAGCTAGTCACAAAAGGCCATATGATTTCATTTATATTAAAGGTCCAGAACAGGTGAATCCATGGAGACAAAGTAGACAGTTATCCAGAGATGGGAGGGGTAGGGGGTGACGGAAAGAATTGAGGGAGGGAATGGGAGTGATTGCTAATAGGTACCAGGTGGGTTCTTTTTGAGGCGATAAAAGTGTTCTGGAATTAGGTAATGAGGATGGCTGCACCAGTCTGTGAATATACTAAACACCACTAAATTGTACACTTCATAATAGTGAATTGTGTGTGCATTCAATCTTAATAAAATTAGTATTAAAAAAATATCAGCTAGTGGGAGGGGGAAGTTAGGGTATGGAAGAATTGAGCCAAAAAGAAAAGGACTCATGGAAATGAACAAGAGTGTGGTGGTTGCTGGGGGAAAGGAGGTATAAGGAGACTAAATGGTAACATAAAAAATACAATAAAGATTTAATAATAAATAAATGGAAATGCTAGGACTAAAAGGTAGAATTACCAAATTTAAAAAAAAATTAATGAGTTCATAATATAATGGACACAATTAAAAAGATTTTCAAACTTAAAAGTAGGTCAATAGAAAATATCCAGGCTGAAAAATAGAGAGCAATAAGAAAGAAAATATTTGAGCCCCGGCCTGCTACAAATGTAGCAGAGCATAAAGGAAATATAATACAGGGTGAGAAATTTTAATATATGTGTATTTTAAGTCTCAGGAAGAGAGGAGATAGAATGAGGTAGAGGCAATATGTGATAAGACAAAGGTCAAAGATTTTTGAAAACAAATGAAACCTCAACCTAAAGATTAAGGAAGTTTAATGAACCCCAAATAAAATAACTACAAAGAAGACATGCATATTGTTCTAAGACACTAAAGACCAAACAAACATAAGAGAAAATATTAAAAGCATCTAGAGAATAAAAGTACACTTTCAAAGGGACAACTATATGACTGACAACTGACTCACTAGAAATAATAAAAGCCAGAAGACAACTAAACAATATCTTTTGTTTTTTAAAGACTTTATTTACTTTTAGACAGAGGGGAAGGGAGGGAGAACGAGAGGAAGAGAAACACCAGTGTGTGGTTACCTTTACCACACCCTTGACTGGAGTCCTGGCCAGCAACCCAAGCATGTGTCCTGATAGGGAGTTGAATCAGCAACCTTTAGGTTCACAGGCCGGTGCTCAACCCACTGAGCCACACCAGCCAGGGCTAAATTATACCTTTAAATGTCTAATTTAAAAAAAATAATGATCAGCCCTGGCTGGTGGCACAGTGGATAAGCAAAGGCCTGGGAACCCAAAGGTTGCTGGTTTGATTCCCCAGCCAGACCACATAATGAGGTTGTAAGCAAGGTCTCCAGCCAGGTCTGTAGCTGGAGGCAGGTGAAAGGCAACCATACATTGATGTCTCCCTCCCTCTCTGCCTCTCTCCCTTCCCCTCTCTCTAAAAATAATAAATAAAATATTAAAGAAAAAGTGTTCCTTTAAAACAATTTTAAAAAATAAAAATTAATGATCAAATTAGACATTCTCAGCAAAAATACCCTTCAAATGTAGAGGAGAAATAGACATTCCTGGATGAACAAAAACTGAGAAAATTTATTATTAGCAGATTTACACCAAAAGGACAAAAAACTAAATGTAGAAGAAAATACTTCTGGCAGAAGAAAATCATTTCCTACAAAAGAAAATAATTCAAGAGACAAACATGGAAATACAGGAAAGAATTAAGAGTAAAGTAATGGGGGAATATGTGAATAAATATAAAAGAATACCAACCCAGTAATATCTTCTGGGGTTTAAAATATGTAGAAATAAAACAAGACAAATAGCATAGTAACCTTTAAAAGAATAAGACTAGTAAAATACTAGTGGAACAATAAGGAAGTGAATATAAGTCCAAATGTATTAGTATTTACATAACATATTAATGATTCAAATAACTTCAATTAAAAGGCAAAACTGTGGAATTGGATAAAATATAAAATTCAACTATGGCTGCATACAAGAGCCATACTACAAATAAAAAACATATACAGGCCCTGGTTGGTGGCTCAGTGGATAAGGCGCCAGCCTGTGAACCCAAAGGTCGCTGGTTCGATTCCCAGCCAGGGCACATAATCAGGTTGCTAGCCAGGTCTCCAGCCAGGTCTGTAGCTGGAGGCAGGTGAAAGGTAACCATACACTGATGTTTCTCTCCCTCTCTGCCTCTCTCCCTTCCTCTCTCTCTAAAAATAATAACAAAAAAATCTTTAGAAAAAATGTATACAGAAAATTTGAAAATTTAAGGATGAAGAAAGAAATGACCACTAGTAACATAGTGCTGGTGAAGCAACGGTAACATCAGGCAAAGTAGGCTTAAAAATTAGAAGCATTACTAGAGATAAGGGGACATTATATAATACTAGAACAGCATATTCACCAGGAACTATAATGATTATAAATTTGCATATGCCTATAATATAGGTCCAAAATAGCATATGCAAGCAAGAAATGATGGAACTATAAGTGCATTCATAATTATAATGGGAAAGTAATATACCTCTCAATTGAATAGATTAAAATATCAGTGAAAATATAGAAACTATGAACAGGATTATAAACTAGATTCAGTCAACATGTATATAGACCACTACACCCAACAACAACAAGATACACATTATTTTCTGATTCACATAGAACACTGACCTAAATTGACTATATGTTGGATAATAAAGTATCTTAACTAATTGCAAAGGACTGAAATTATTAAGAGTTTGAACAGATGAGCTTTCCGTCTTCGTTCAGGTGGAGTCGAGCATGCATGTCTCCTCCCCAGCTGACAGTATTTTCTATACTAGGCTTCGTCTTGGCTCCAGTTTAGATCACCATTTTCTTTTCAAAACTTTGTCATTCTCTTTTTCAACCTACTTCTAACTAAATTGTCTTCCTGTGCATATCTTTGTAAGCCCATTTAACTCTTTGCAGCAAGATACAGAAGCAGAATGGAACAATTTTAAGTGCACAGATTGATTATTTATATTCTTGATACAACACATTTCAAGTGTAACTAACCCTAACATGCTATTTTAGGTTTTCTTAGGAAATGGCACCATGTGGCATAACTCACCTACCCCAGTAGTGTGATCTCCCTTTGGACCTGTGTAGGAGGTGGGAGTGTCTCCCCTCCTCCTATGCCAGATGCTTCGGTTTCTTCTCTCCTGAGTAAATGCACATTCATCTTGTTCAAAAGTACACTCTCCAGGTGGAGTTGGAAGCTTTTCTGCAAGGAAATAGCCCATGCTGCAATTAATGAGGCACTTTCAATGAATACGTATTCCGGGCTCTCAGATCGCCTGCTCTGCATGTGTGTCATTAGGCCACGTGACATGCAGACAAAAAGGGCGCCACCAACCAACAGCCCACCAGCTGTTGCCTCTAGCTGCAGCCTAGACTCCACCATGGGTCCTGCCACCAGAGGCAGAGAACATTTAGAAATCTAGATCCAAAAAGTATTGGTCTACTTTGAGAAAGAAACTTTCTGTGACTTGTGATTTTTTTTTTTATGTGAATGCATTTACAAACTCTGTAAATTGGAGCTACATTGCCTTTATGGAGATATGGAAAACAATAAAATACACAACGCAGGGGTTATCTTCAGAAATCCAGGAGGAGTGAAGAGAGTTCTCAGAACAACTCTGTCGTCACTCTGGAGGAGGGAAGAATGTGGACAAACTAAATGTGCTTCTAGAGGCACAGCTTAGTTTGTGTGGAGGAGATTACTCAATTTTTCTGTGCATCAACATTCTTATCTGTAATGTAGAGATATTAATTATCCACCTCATAGGACTATGAGGATTAAATGAGATGATACATGCAAAGTTTTTAGAACATGGCATTCTCAATAAATATTCACTAAGTTAATATTAAAATTTGATATTTTTCTACTTGACACCTTACTTTGAATTTCTAAAAACAAATTTTATGTCTTTGAATGCTATCTTCAATAACTTTAATAATTATTACAATTAGAATGGTGCCACCTCCCAACTTATTAGGGACTTGTCCTTTGGCTGAATTTGGTTGTACCTTCTACACGAAGATTCTTAGCAAAGTTTTCTAATAAATAGGCTGTATTTCATATCTCTTGCATGATAATTTTTTTACTTCATTTTATTTTACTTACAGTACAATCTAATGAAGCCTCTTGATTCCCTTTTCTACACCATGAGTGTAGAGATTTTGATCTTGTTCTTGTTTTGTTCTTGCAGTGCCCTGCAAGTCAAGTGACTAAAAATAAATTGTCTTTTAATTAAATAGACGTAGAGATTAATCTCCAGTGCCAGATTGTGACCACCATTTGCCCATTTGTTAAAGAAACAGATACTGCATGATTTAAGATGCAGTGGTAATTAGTAGATACATATCAATGATCTGGGTTGAGGTACCATCCTTTTTCTCATTATATATGAGGTCCAACACATAGCTACCACCTTCATTTTGTCACTATCATAAATGCTTAGTCCATTGTTCTGTTATTATTTAATTCAGTTAGAAATTATTTTATTATCATTTTAAAATTACAGGGTGGGGCAAAAGTAGGTTTATAGTTGTGAATAAGAGAAAGTTCATTATTGTATGATTATTTATTATTGTATTGTTTTCCATACAAACAACTATAAACCTAGCTTTGCCCAACCCTGTACATGTTTAGTATAGTCTCTGTATAATAACAATTTTACCACTATTGCTTAAAAATCTGCAATTATGTAAGAAAATGACAATAAACATAAATAGTAATTATTATAGAGATATTTATTTTTAAATACTGTTTTGTGCCAGGTCCTAGGCTAGAGAATTTCTGTGTATCATATCCAGTATTCAGGTAGGTATTACTACCTCTCTTACAGATGAGGACACAGGGGTCAAGTCATATGGACAAAGTCATACATTGCATTTGAATCTTCATTTCTAAATTCCACAACTCTGCAGAAAGGCACTTCTGGCAAGAAAAGCAAAGGACAGACTAGCACTGATTAAGTACGTTGTATGTTTTTAGAGAAATAAGAAATGTCATGTATGGGCCAGGAAGACAAAGAGCTAAAACAGTGGCTGTCTTACCTGGCAACCAACAGCTTCCCAATTCTAGTGTAATGTCATCCAGGGCTACAAGCCCACAGTCCCAAAAACTTTTGCATAGGCTCATGAAAACCACCTGCAATTCAGAAAAATAAAACTATGAATGCTGTTGACTAAAAGTAGGAAATTCTTACAACTTGGGATTTTACTTAGCACAATAGGTGTGCAAAAACAAATAGCAGACAGTGCTTCATTGTCCATATGAACAACAGAGCACAATGGCATGAGTAATGGTGAACCATTTATATATGACCTTGGAATTATATCTATCAATTTTTAAAGCAGAGTCAATCTCATGAAATTGGTTTGTGTCCTTCAAAGATTGAGAGGGGAAATAGGAGGTTAACTGGGTTTCAAAGGAAAACCCATTAAGTTTTAAATCTTTCCCCCAGATAATCTATAAAAGTACATACAGAATTAATGGTATTTCAAGAATTTTTACAAAAAAATTCCAGCACAATGCTACTGATTTTTTGAAAATGCCTTTCTCCTATGGCCATACCACCCTGAACATGCCCAATCTCGTCTGAAAATGACTTTCTGGCACTGTGCTTCATTCATATTGTGAATAAAGTCCCAGCTCTCTGGGGACTTATGCTTCACTCCCACCTCCCAAATATCTATGTCCCTGGGATCGTATTATCAATACGATAATAAAAGCCTAAATGTAGTTATTTTATCAGATCGAACATTTTTTTCACTGTTGGATGTAAAGGAAAAACAAACCTATCCCATAAATGGTTAAAGTCATTCTGCAAGAAAGAAAAAAATCCTGGATTTGTTCTCTTTAGGCCCACTACTCTTTACATAAAGGAAATAGAGCACTTTTCCAAACATTCAGATTTTCACTATACTTTGTGGTTTTACAAAGCTGCTTGGCCTGTATAACCTCATGTTTTATTAGGACAAGGTTATCTGATCCACGTTCAAGTTCTCAAATCCAAGTCTTAACTCAAAAACAAAGGAAGATAGAACAGAAGCTGAAGCCAAAATTATAAATACTGAGAACTGATTTTTTTTAGGTTATCTCTTAAATTCATCTGTGTTATCAGTAGAATCCCTTAGTTCTTTGTTGATGACAGCCATCAGAATGTAAATTTTCTTTAAAAAGAGATTTTTTAAATCACATGACAGTTTACCAGTACGCAAAAATCTAAAACATCTTAAGTCATGATCTTCAGCATAAGTACTAATTGTAAGATGTGTGAAAACTTATTTGAACTATGTTTATATCATTTTAAATTATGAAAAGGATAGTTTAGAGATGTAATAATATATAACTACATAAAATTTTAAAAAGATTTTATTATTATTTTTAGAGAAAGGGGAAGAGAGACAGGCAGAGAGGAAGAGAGACATCAATGTATGGTTGCCTTTCACCTGCCTCTAGCTACAGACCTAGCTGGAGACCTTGCTTACAACTTGGTTATGTGCCCTGATTGGGAATTGAACCAGCAACCTTTGTGTTCGCAGGCTGGAGCCTTTTCACTGAGCCACAAACCAGGGTCTATAACTATATAAATTTAAGGGAAAAAATTAACCCTGTTAATTTTCTCACCTTTGGAGATTCTAGGGAGTCTACAAATCATCTGAACATGTAAAATATTTTTTTACTTGCAAATTTATGCCTAAGAGCTTACTTACAAAGCAAAGGTCTGTGTCATCAACCTTGGATGCATTTATATTTTATTAGGTGTTTTTCTTGTTATATGAGAAGAAGCAGTCATCTCTATCATAATTTATTTAATTAATTATGCTGTGTAGAGTAAAAGTCTTGGTTTCCTATCCTTTTGGAGGCTTTAAAGTCTATTTTTCACAATAGTGAAAAGTACTTTTATAAAATTAATCTGTGGTAGTGAAATGATTCATCATTACCGAAATAAGAGCCAAAAATGTGGTGTGTAAATGTATTCTAAAGAAAAGAAATATTAACATGCTTTCATATGTTATTACAGCTTTATTTTATAATGACCATAAAACTAAACAAATGAAACAATCCAAAAGTGTCAAAGCTAGAGGAAATAAACTGGTACCACAATCTAAGAAACAGGCAATCATTACCTCTGACCACTCGTAAGTATTATTTAATAATACAGAAACTATATTCCTCTCATAATATTAAATGAAAAAAGCTAGTTATAATAAATAAAATAAAATATCTAACTCATCTAAAAATACATGGGAACAAAACTTTGAAATTGACCAAATTCATAACAATTAATGTTAGGCTCATGAAATTAGGAGTAGTAAAGAGAATTTTTCCCTTGTTTTCTAAACATTCTATAATTTTGTTTTATCTATAATTTTTTAAAAGGAAAAAGAAATCAGGATATCTATAATTAAAATGTGGAATGACTGGCATTGTTTATTATGATAGTCACTAGGACATGTGGCTATTTAGCTTAAAATTAAGTAAAATTAAGGATGCATTTTAAAAAATATATTTTATTTATCATTTTTAGAGAGAGGGGAAGGGAGAGAGGCAGAAAGGGAGAGAGACTTCAATGTATGGTTGCCTTTCACCTGCCTCCAGCTACAGACCTGGCTGGAAACCTAGCTTGCAATCTGGTTATGTGCTCTGACTGGGGAATTGAACCAGCGACCTTTGGATTTGCAGGCTGGCGCCTTATCCTTTGAGCCACCAGTCAGGGCAAAAATGCATTTCTTCAGTCACACTAGTTACCTGTCAAGTGTTGAATAGCCACATAGCACTAGTGGCCAACTGAATTGGACACAGCAGATGTATAACATTTCCTCATCCCAGAAAGTTCCATTAGATAGAGCTTCCTGGCTTCTTTTGCACATTCCAAACAATTTGTGACCTGCCACAGTGGGTTTAGTGAAATGCTCAAGATGTTCTGGACATCCATGGGCCACTAAATTGTTCTTATCTTAGAACTCTTTCCACATGTAGATTACTAGCAATACCACATGTTGTTCTGTCCAATGAAAGATCCTCAGTCAATCAGCTATGGACTAGATTCAAACTAGGGCCTCAAACCTCAGATCTGTTTGGTAGTTGTCTCTCAGCATTCCAACACACAAAGGAAACACAAAAGCAGCTTGTTTGGTTGAACACACTGGATTTTCTACCCTGCTATTGATAATGCTGATATGTCAGCTCCTATTCTTGTGCCACTGTCTTACATTGTGAGGACTACTTGAGGTGGGAAGGTTATTTTTGGGGCAGTTTCTGGCACAGTGAGCAGTGGCTGAGGTGACACAGGGCAAAGGGAAAGCCAAACATCTTGGTCTGTTCTTAAGAAGTCTATCCCTGTGTCCCGTAAAGAATGTGACAGGAATGGAATTGGCCATAGTCTAAATTCTTGAGGAATTAACCTCTTGTTTATTTATAGACCTTAAAAAAAAAAAAAAAAAGATTGGTTATTTCATTTTAGGCAGCATTTCAAAGCAAGTGAGATATCTCTAAAGACTAGGAAAAAATCCTAGGCAACTTGAATGTATATTAATATGTATTTGAGAGAAAAGAAAAGGAGGAACTATGTAAAATGATATCCCCTAGACAGGGTTTCTCATTTCATGCAAATCTCAATTTGTTTCAGTGTACTAAAGGTTCCAGTTTTTAGGTATGAGTGATGCTTGGCCATTTTTGTTTGATAGAGAATATTTATTCATTGTTGAGGAATCTTAACCTAGGCTAACTTTGGAGACAAATAGGTGATGAAAGGAGGGCTATAGAAACCTATTTGCAAATACTTTTAAATATAGTCAAGTAAGGATCAACAACATTATTGTTTATTATTCTAAAAGTACACACTCATTTTTCTATAGCAGAGTGTTCCAATCTCAGCATTTTAAATATTTTGGTCCAGATAATTCTTTGTTGCTGGGTATTCTCCTATGCTTTGTAGAATGTTAAGCAGTATCCCTGGTCTCTGCCCACTAGGTACCCATATCACCCCAAGCCATGACCATCAAAAATGTTCCCCAGACATTGTCAAATGTCCCTTGGGAGTGGGGGCAAAATCCCCTCTGGTCAAGGGTGGTAAGAAAACTGCTCTGTGGATTATAAAACCCCACTTCCTAAATTCCTATTCTGTGTTTTCCCTGTGCTGGGCCGTTTCAGCTTTGCTACCCCATTCTCAGATTCACTACCAGTTTCAACCTACGTGTTCTCCCAGGTCAGAACAGGACAGCTGTTTCTATTTTAAAAGTGGTCTAGATTGAGTTAATTTTCCCTCCTGGGCATCAGTGGGTGGTGGTTCAAATAAGGAATGAAAATAAAAGTCAAAGGGTAAAAAAGCAAGGGAGATACACTAACCCACTAACTGAATAATCATCCTTGAGATTATCGGGGCTTTACTGTTCCTGCTTCAGAAAACTGCACATTGTCAAGGAGCCATAAAATCTCCTCTTTGTTTTCATCTTTCCCCCTTCTGATGAAGAATGATCTACTCTTTCAAAACAACATAATCCTCAAAAGGTAACTGAGCAAAGTTTCTTCAGAGTCTACAGTTTTAACTCCTTTCTAAGGGTTTTTTTGTTTGTTTGTTTTTCTTTTGCAGAGGGAGGAAGGAAATCAAGCTTTGGAGGGAGCTGTGGAATATACAAACAAAAAACTTGGTAGTGCAGTTAGGAAGGATCATTTGTGTGAAAGAACTAAACACTAACTGTATTAACTGGTTTTTCACTATAATGGTTTTTCATTGTCTTTTAAAGTAGTTTCCATAGCCTGATAGACAGAGTTGGCCAGGTTGTTGGGTTAGTCCACTACCTACTTTACCAACTGAATGGCCCCAGTCAGGCCTATACTTAGCATACGAATGACAGTGCCCAGACACGGCCTTCTGTTTTCACATTGGAACATTACAGTCCTATGCCAACAATACCATAAATTAACCATGTTTAAAAAACAAACCTAGTTAAGTCCTTATTTCAAGTGGTGAACCTCCACAATTTACCAGAGGGTTGATTCTGGGTTTAAATTTAACTTTTCTTCTGAAGAGGTTAAAATCCTTTGAAATCGCTTGCACAGATAAATTTGGATATGGCAACTGTGGGGTAGGTGGAATAATTATTCACAAAATGACTATAATCCTGTTAGTGAAATTCCAGAGCTTTTCATAAAGATGCAATTGACACAATTGCAGGATATACTACATAATGCAAATGCATTCATTTAACTATTTGACAATAAGTTGTGATAGAATTTTAAAAATAGAAAAACACAAAGCAAAGCAAAACAAAAATTCAAATATTAAGACACTTGACTAAAGGGACAAAAATATCACAGATCCCTAAAGACAAGATGAGTAGAGCTTAATCTAGAAAAATGAGTATGAGACTTTGACATTTTTAGAATCACAGCCATGTTTTGAGAAATAGTAGCTAAATTGTAACTACACGTCTCCTGCAGATACTATATTTAGTCTTCAGAAGCCACCAAAGGCATGTGTTTTTAAGTGTCTTTAGCTGACCAACACTTTTTTCTTAAATGACCCATCTGTTTTGTTTTTTCTTTTTCTTTTTAAAGTTTCATCTGATTTAATTCAACTTTTGGCTTGGATAAGCAACAAAGATTGAGCTCCTTCCAGCTTCTCCGAGCACAAATCCTTCTGTTCATAAGAACCTTCCATTCTGGGGTAGAGGACATACTCTGGAAGACTTGCAGATACATAGCAAAGTTTTCCCATTGCTATTTTGCTGGTTCATATCCAGATTAATATTTGGTTAATATCCATATCTCTCAACTCACCAATTTAAGAAATCTACATTGTTATTTAAATCTTTTGGTCACTGTGAAGGGAGGGAAGATTCCAGAAGAGATATCAGAATCAGTCATTTTTTAGAAGGAGGGGGAAGGAAGAGGCCCCTGTGACAAAAGCTCAAGGTCACACGACAGCCAGCTGTTGACTCAGGCATGAAACACAGAGCATATTTCATCACACCAACCTGCTCATTTCCTCCTTTTGCCTCGGGTATTTTAAAATATGATCCTGAAAGGCCTGAAATTACACAATAAATAGCACTGAACCAAACATGTCTTTGACCAGTGTTTACAACTAGCTTTCTGTCATTTTGCCTATGTCTGTTTATAAAGAAATTGGCCACCTGGCACCAGATCATGGCTGAATTTCAGGACTGGCAGATGCTGAAACTTCTCTTTGTAGCAGGTGCTCCCTCACCTTAGTGATGTAGTGATGTTCTCTGCCCTAGCTGATGACCTTACCTGCGCTCCACATTGAAATTTGAGTCCGTAAGAAAGAATCCCCTGAAATGCCAACATCCACACCTGCAATCTTATCTATATTTGCACCTATTTTCACATCCTTTACTTTGTTTTGGGAGCAAGGTCTGCCTGATTGCCAGGTTCATGCTCTTCTCATTGTGAAACACAAATACCTAATCCTACACAATTAATATTGAGGGTCCAAATGGAAAATAAACATGAAATGTCTCTGAAAAAATGAATATGAGACAAAGGTAAGATAGTATCATTTTTAGTGTTTTGAGGCTAATTGCACACCCTAATAATGAGGACATTATTACATCTAATTATCTTGTAAACCTTTCATTATCATTGAAGGAAGTTAAATATGAATGCCTTCCTGCTTTTTAATACTCTCCTTGGGGCAGGTAGCCTTAAAAAACAATGTTGAGTGCACACGCTATACATTCTACCTCTGGTCTACCTCCCTTAGGGAGGCCCCTGGCCAAATACTTCCTTATGACAAACCCGCTAGAAGAAAAACTGTTATGGCAAAAAGTATGCTTTTTTACTGATGCATGTAACTGAACTGTCATATGGAAATATTATATCAATTTGACCTTACACTGGAGATTATGAGGATATTTATTTCCTTGAATCCTCACCTTTCCAGGGAAATAAATAAATAATACATAAATAAATATGCATATAAAATTCATATGTGCATATATGTATATAGATGTACCTGTATATACAATATATATGGTCTAAAGGGAAATATTTATTTTTAGTTGAGAAAAAGGACAATATAAATAGTATATAGTATGACTAATTAATACATTTGCTATTAATACAAATATACTCGAATGTTATATTTTAAAACTATTTTTACTCATTTGATAAGACAAATGTGCTACTGTATTAAATTTTTTATTTTAAGTAAGTTTGGATATGTTTGGGCATTTATCTTCCATTAGTATTTATATATATTTTTTATTGGCCATTTTCTATTGCTTAGTTCACCTTTTGCTTATTAATTAGAGTGAATTTATATGTAAGCTGTATGAATTTGTCATATATGCAAAATATTTTTTTTTCTTTACAGTGACATTTGTCTTTCAGATGTTTGTTTGGCAATCCTTCAGAATGAAACAGAAGGAGAAACAAAGTCTTGGTTTGAAGACTAAGATGAAAAAGGCAGGCCACAAATAGTAATGAACTCTTGAGCACTGTATATATATGTGTGTAATCTGACATTGAACAGAAAATAGATGCTCCCAACCCTTCAGTCGTATGGTGGGAGATGCCATAGAGAGTTGGCTTGTGTACTATCTGGAGAGAGACTTCTACTAGAGGCGGCAGGTACTGAAAAGACTGAGCAGAAAATGGCCAGAGAAGTCCTGTGAGAGACAGAGGAAAAGATGGGGATATCTATGCAAAAGGAAATAAAATATTCTCTCCCAGGTGAAAGTAGAGAATCTTTGTAAATGTGTGAATTGCCAATTTCCCAATTAGTGATTTGAGCTTCTAGTTACCTGGTCTATGAGCTCAGAAAACCAGATCTCCAGTGAATCTCAGTGCGAGCATTAAAAACTAATATTGTCTTATCCAAAAATCTTGGGAAAAGAAACCCTAGAAATGCAACCATTTTAAGGCTGTAAAATATAGGATTAGAAGTTTAGCAGTGCAGTGAAAGGTAGTGCTTTCAGGTTTTTAACAACCCTTGGAATATATGTTGGCTTAATTAAGCTTATTAATAAAAATGTGGGGAAAGAATGTCTAGTTTGTCTTTTCAACTATCTCCATGGTACCAGGAAGACAAATATGCTAATCAGCAACATTCCATGAAATTAATTCCTCAGGAAAGCCACAGAAGAATGCAGTGACATAAGCACTACACCAGTGTAGGCTGTGTTAACAGCTACCAGTTGTGCCAATCAGTCTTCTCCGTCATTTGCCAGAAGCTGGACTGAAATGCAGAAGCCCTCAACAAATACCCAAAGGAAATGAAAAAGGACAAAGCCCAGATTATTTCAATCCTGCCTTTTTCATCTTTAAAGTAGAATTCCTGGACTGACAACAGACACTGATTATAGTTTGAGAAACTAACGAGTAGTCTTCTTTCCCATACTTAGCCTTTCCATCCATTTTCACATTAAAACTTATTCCACTTACCAGTATAATAGTCCATGTTCTGTGTATGGAACCACCCTATTCTATCCAATATGTACTGATTATCTTGTCAGCAATTAATGATCTTGCTGTTTCTGCTTTGTTCTTAGCTGCCCTGCTTTAGTTATGAGGAGGCTACCAGACATCATGAGGTGTGATAGGAAACTTATCTCCTCCCTTTATCTTTTCTGGTTCCTTAATCCCTTTATAGCCAGGTATCTTGTTATTAAATAGCTATCTATTTATAGGTCTCTCCAGACACTAGATCTGCTCTTCTATTTAATGAGCTTCCAAGTATTACCTTCAAAAATTTCAGAACTCTAGATATTTTACAGCTAGTCACAATTTCATTATTAGAGGGCAAAGTTAAAAGAAAGACTTTAGAAGCAGAAATCCAAATCAAACACTTACATTTTATTGTATGTTTTTTGTTAAAAGGAGATTATTTTAAGAGAAGATAAAAAAATAAAGAAAGCTATCCACAAGGACTGTGCTGCTCAATATTAAATAACAGTTACTGATGTTAAGATGTTTAAAGGTAAAATAAGAGGTAGAAGAGACATAGAGATAGAAGAGATGTAGCAGTTTTTTTAAACACAGGTCATTGTTTCATAGAGAGGTGACAAGGCATTTTGATCTACTAGTCAATGACAGAGTCAAGACTTGAAGCCAAGTCTCCCTGTTCCAGACATAAGATCCCTTATAATATAAATCTCATTCTAACAAATAAAACACAATGACTGATAATAGATTCAAAGAGAAAGGGGTACTGAAGATGGACTTTGTGAGAAGAATGGGATTGTCTAAGGCATGATGATTTCTGCAGCAAGATGAATGGGATCAACCATTTGAGGCAGCACTGTGAGAGGAAGGCAGAAGTCAGAGGCAAGAATTTGGGGAATGAGAAGCTGCATGGGAGCATAGATAGTACTTGAGGATGCATTTTTCAAGGCCTTTGAAGACTAAAGGAATGGAAACTCTAATGGGTATGAATGTGAAAGGAAGGTTTGTTGTTCATTTGTGTGAGCAACATATGCTGGTAGTGCACAAAGGACTATTAGAGACTGAAGATTTACAAGAGGGAATAATTTTTGAAATAATGTCCCAGAGGGGGAAGGAGGTAAGATTAAATGTTTAGATGGGTCAGTTTGTTTTGTCAGATTTTTCAGGCAACAAAGAGAGGCAGGTGAGGATTCAGTGGTGAACAAGAATAGAGGAAGCTTGTGCTAAATGCCTGTATCCTTTGGGGAGATGAACCCAGGAGGCCACATACTAAGAATGAGTCAGGGAGAATCAAGTTAGAAACTTGTGAACAAAAGTGGACCTGAACATCTGGGTGGGTAATGAGAAGGCAAGTCAACTAGAGATGTATAAAAAGGCTTTCCCAGAAGCATGAAGGGAACAGAGGAGATTCATTAGTCTCATTTTCTCCAGATTTGATGAGAGGTGGGGAGTGGTTAGAGTTGGGGTGGGGGTAGGGGTTGGGGTGGAGGTGATGGAAGGAGCTGCCAGGATTCCCAGGGTTAAGAAGGCCGAAGCAGAAGAAGCCAGAAGGATGTGGAGATGGGGAGCATGTCATGTAGAAGTGAGCGCATCACTGACCTCATGTGTAGAATGGAGACTGGAAAAGCTGTGTTGAGGGGACAAGGAAGTGATCAGGAAGTCTAGAGGGCTGGCAAGATCTCACATCAGTCTTTGGGTATAGGATGGCATGATGTAAGGAATGGTTAGTTTTTCCAAAGGAAAAAGTCACTGTTTTGGTTTTAATAAATATAACCCTAAAAGGCCCAAACCAAATGTGGCATGTGTCTTCTTATCCATGCCAGCAGGATATTCTTACTTTTGACTGTTCACATGGAAATTTCTTACAGAACAAATTACTCTGATGTTGGGCTATAAGTGATTATATTTTAAATGGCCCAAAGGCAGAAACGTTTAATCTTCCTGCTTCCTTTAGTAGATTTATGTTATTCTTCCTTGCCATCAACATATCACTTTTGACAGTTCAGTTCTCTTTCTTATTTTCTGAGTGCCCACTCTGTTTCAGAAGTTATGTTTGCATTAGAAATAAAAGATAAATATGACATGGATATATTTGCTCTTCACAAGCTTACAGGCTGATTAATATAAATAGGCAGATAAAGCGACAACTTCAATATAATGTGTTAAATGCTATGATGGTAAAATAATGCTAAAGGGGCTACATAAGATGAGGGTTCTGTGTCAAGTACTTTGAAGGAACTGCCATCTTAAACAGGACTTTTTTCATATAGCACTTACCAGAGTTTCTCATATATCATTCTGCACTGTGAATCTTCATGTGTGTATGTGGAAGAATAGAGATCTAGTATGTAAAATTTTCCCAACTCATTTGACTACAGGACACTTTTTCAATGGAGCAACTCAAGAAGTTTGTGTACCCTATGGGGCATACCCTGAGAAGGGCTGATGTAAGTTTCTTGCATTAAATACATTAAATATGTATTTAAATTCTTTTAGATTGGCCAGATGTGGATTTTCCCTAAATTCATAAATGACTTTCAAAGTTTATATGTTTTTTAATCCTCTAATAAAGATGTAGACTTAGAAGAGTTTACCATGAAGGTTATGACTGCTGGACTGATCATTAAGTCAGACCTGGATGAAACAGAATGTCTGGTCATTCTTTTTTTTTTTTTAATTTTATTATTGTTGTATTACATCCATCCCCTTTTTGCTCCCCTCTGTCCCCCTCTCCACCCACCCATTCCCCCCAAAGTCAATCCCACGTGTTGTCCATGTCCATGGTTCCTTTATACTAGGTTCTTGTCTAAGCTGCTCCCCTTCTTTGCCTCTACCTCCCCCCTCCCCCCAACCCCGTTCCCCCTGACCACTGAAGGCCTATTCCTTGTATTCATATATTTGGTTCTGTTTTGCTTGTTGTTAGTTTTGCTCATTATTGTCCCGTAATGGGTGAGATCATATGATATTTGTCCTTCACTGACTGGCTTATTTCACTAAGCATAATACTCTCCAGTTCCATCCATGTTGTTGCA